>RJWM01001205.1:69070-164979 GCA_004363535.1 Dasyprocta punctata
GTAGGTGGAGCGTTGTGAGTTCGAGGCCGGCTTGGGCTACAACGCGAGCGCAAGGCCGGCCTGAGCTACATAGTGCGACCCTGCCTCAAAAAACCAGGGCTGGGGAGTTTGGCTTAGCGGCTTAAGCGCCTGCCCTGGCAAGCGCAAGGCTGTGAGTTCAATCCCCAGTGCCGCAAAAAAAAAAAAAAAAAAAAAAACAGAAACTGAGACCCTGAAGAGCTAAGTTGGGAGGTTTCTGAGGATGACAGCCTGACATTTGAGCACAGGGTGCCAGACAGAAGCAGGGTGGAAGGGAACCCCACCTGCCTCAGGATGGTGGGTGGAGATACGAATGGGGGATCTGTGGGTGGGGAAGGCTCAGAAAACCCCACAATGGGTTTTTTCTATGAAGTAGGGTCAAAACTCCTCAGAGAGAAGCACACAGACTATGGTTCTCTAAGAAATCCATCAGTCCCACTTCCCTCTCCAGCTGGAGTCCTTTATTAATAGAAAGTGTCCCCATAGACTAAACTCTCTGGCCTGAGATAGTGAGGTACGCCCCCCCCCACCACACATACTATTCCCCCACCTCCCCAGCTAACCACAGCCAGCTGCTGAAGGCCTGAAGAGAGGCAAAGTCCACAGGCCACATCCTGACTGCTAACTGCACTAAGGTTTAATTTTAACCCCTCACTGTCAACCACGCTCCCTCAACACAATTGAACCTTTATTCTCCTACACACCACTGACTTTGGTGTTCATTGTTTGCCAGAATACAGAACCTTAAATCAGAAAACTCCTCCGTTTTTGGTTCTGGTTCCATTCTGTTTTCTCTCTGTTCCTTGCTGTCCCTCACCTACTCAGGACCATTTTCCCTTCCAGGACAGGGTACACAATGACTCCCATGACGCCAAGTAAAAATAGCTTTGGACTCAATGCCGACCACCTCGGAGCTCTTATATCATTACAGCAGTAGACCACACTGGTCCTGCATGGGGTCACAGAAGGCTGGCATTCACCAAACGGTAGCTCCCCTTCCCTCACCCAGAAGCAGTGGCAGAAGCAGGGGGAGCAAGCTAGACAGCTGAAGAGCCAGGCTAAAGGACGCATCACTCTTAGGGTGCTGCAAGCCCAACACCAGCACCCAGGAGCGATGCCTCCTGCCACTGTGCAACCCAAGAGCCCTTCTGGACTGGCTCCAGGGACGGCCCTGCCACCAGCTGCAGTCCCTCAGCCCTTCCCAACCAAATACTAAATACTTTGAGGCTTTTCCTGGATCACGGAGAGCATAAGGGTTTTCCTGAGCATTAGGCTCCCCAGGTAGATACTACAGGTGTAGCGTCCTTCGTCAGACTCCTTTACTCTCTGGAGAATGATGGTGCCATCATTGCGAGCAGTGTCCTCCACCAACTTTACACGGTTCTGGAAGCGGCCCTGGTACTGGGTGTACCTCACAGGCTGGTTCAGGGTGTAGTGTAAGACATTCTCCTCCTAGAAGAGAAAGGCTAAAAGCATGAGATTTCTAGGACTGGTAGGGAGGAGTTATTGGGAGGAGGGGGTGGGAAAATCCCAGGATTCACAAGACCCCATTATATGAAAATAGGAAAGGTATTACCAGAGGGAGAATCATGGGTAAAAAACTTGTGTACATACATGTGTACATGTATGAGTGTCTGTGAAGGACACCACTAAACCATGAACAATTGTCCCAGCAGAAGATATGGATTTTCTTTTTAATTGAGAATAAAGGACTTTTAGTCAGGTATGGTAGCACAGCTCCTTGCGAGGCTGAGGCAGGAGGATCTCAAGTTTAAGGCCAGATCAGGCATCTTAGTGAGACACTGTCTCAAAGTAAAATAAAAAGGGTTGGGGGTACAGTTCCATGGTAGAGCACATATCTACATTTCTCCAATATATATTTGTAAAAAAGCTAAAGTGCACTTTTGTTTTTCATAGCATTTCCAGTTGGATCTTGAGCAAGCACCCAAAACATGTCCAAACTTGAACTCCTAATTGCTCCCCTAAACCAGTTCCTTCCAGTCAATGCCTTCTTCCAGATGCTGAGGTTACAATCACTCTTAATTCTCTTTCTTGAGCAACTCACATCTAACTCCTCAGTAAATCCTGTCACATCTACCTTCAAACCACACCCTGAAGCCACTTCTCACCTCCCCACATCACACTCCTGGTTCAAACCACCACCTCACCTCTCCCCTGGATTCCTCAAGGGCTGTTTCACTGGTCTCCCTGCTTATTTTTCACTTCAATCTTCACTCAGCAAATAAGCTACATCATGGCACACTCCTCTGCTTACAACTTTTCTTTTTTTCTTTTTTCTTTCTTTTTTTTTTTTTGTTTGTTTTTTTTCTTTTGGCACCGGGGATCGAACTCACAACCTCGCACCTGCCAGACAGGTGCTTAAGCCACTGAGCCAAACTCCTAGCTGCTTACAGCTTTTCAAAGGCTTCTCGTACCCACAGAAAGCACATGGTTCTACATAATGTGTTCTGATCCCCTTTCACTCTCTGATTTTGTCTTTACTTGTTCTCCCTCACCAGCCCCGGTCACAATGACCTCCTTGCTGATTCTTTTTTTTTTTTTTTTTTTTTTTTGGTACCGGGAATCAAACTCACAACCTCGTGCCTGCCAGGCAGGCCCTTACGCCACTGAGCTAAATCCCCAGTCCATTGCTGCTTCTTAAGTCCTGGCCTCAGGGCCTTTGTACTTGCTGCTCCCTTATGAGTACTCTCCTCCTTCCTCAGACATGCCAGTGATACCCTCCTCGCACCTCCTTAGACCACTGCTCAGATGTCACCTGGGTAAGGCCTCTCTGACCACTTACACAAAATGCTGCTTTATGGTTCTCTGTAACTCTTACTGTTATCTGATATACTATACATTCATTTCTTCATTATTTTCTTGTTTCTCCCCTCCATCTTGATTGCAAGTCCTCTATCAGGACAGGGGCTGTGACTGTTCACCACATACCACATGTTTTAAAAATACTTGCTAAGTGAATGAATGCTGGAATTTTTTATGAAGGAAAGTAGATTTTTCATAACACTTTTAAGAAAAGGTGATGGATATACAGACACAAACACAAATGGAGAGACCTAACCTCTGGTCTCCGCTGTGAATCATTTGATGGATGACATTTAAATGCATAACAAGAGCTGGACGTGTGTATTACACATATAATCCCAGCATCGTGGGAAGCTGAGACAGGAAGATCACAAGTTCAAACTCGCCTGGGTAACTTGGTGACTTACCAAAATCCTGTCTCAAAATTAAAAAAAAAAAAAAATTAAAAAGGGCTATGGGTATAGCTCAGTATAAAGGCCCCAGATTCAATCCCTAGTAACCAACAAACAAAAAGACAGTCTCAGTACCCTTCAGCTCACATATAATTCTCCATATTTCACCATGACACCATCCTCTCTGACCCACTCAAACAGTATACAGAACTGAGTGCAAGCGATTTCCTTTTTTTCTTCAGAAGTATGATCTGGGCTACATTTTACTTCATAAGAATGAAATCTTTTTTTCCTTTCTTTTTTTCTTTTTTTTGAGACAGGGTCTTGCTATGCAGTTCAGGCCTTGAGCTCATTTTGTAACCCAGGCTGGTCTCGAACTTGCAATGATCCTCCTACTTCAGCCTCCCGAGTGCTGGAATCACAGGCGTGTGCCACCATGCCTGGCTAAGAATGAAACCTTTTATGAATCTTGCACCTCAACTTTCATTAATGATAAATTACCTAGAACACCCCTCACAACACCCCTTAACTCATAAATACTCACTTCATCATGGTTGAGAGCCACTAGTCTAGTAGTCTAACTTTTGGCCAACTGCTTTCCAGAGTCCCTGTGAAATATTCCACCCTGATCCAAATGTAATCATAGTCTTATGCCTAGCCATAGCTTTCCTGTCTGGGCAGCAAAAATTGTACCCCCATTCTCTCATGGCCGCTACATAGAGGAGAAAAAGGAAACTCAAATGCAGCAGCTTAGTCATGGACAAAAAGTTTTATAAGGATGATTTTGTATCAGTGTCTTGACAATCCTAAAAGTTAAGCCCCTTCCCTCCCTCCTTCCTCTTCTCCATCATTAGTCATGTACCCATTAGGAAGCCAGAGTCGCCATCAAGTGGTTGCGCCAGAAGGCCACATCTGTCAGGCTCTGAAGCCCACGCTCTTGCAAAACTGTCTGCCTTTTGCTACCTGGTGACTGACTCTCCATCTCCTGCCTCTGTCCTGCCACCAGCCAAGGGCTTCTACTACACAGTGAAGCCAAGGGCTTCTACTACACAGCTTCTTCTTCATTACCTTGGCTTGCTGTCCCGAAGAGAATATCCAGTTTACCTCGGTCACACGTTTCTCTTCTGTGCTCTGGAAGTAACATCCCATCAGAACTGACTCACCCTCATAAACTGTAAGCTCTGGGAATAGAATGGTAAACCAAGTTAGACCAAAGTAAAATCTATAGAAGCTAAAGAATTTCTAAAAGACTAACCATTATGCTTCAAGAGCAAAAATTACTGGCACTGCCAAGCACGAAATAGAAGATCCAGAGGATTCTATATGAATGAAGTACTTAGAGGTGCTTCACTTAAACCAACATAGTACCCCGTAAGTCAAGAAATGCCTTCTAGGTGCCCACTAATACCACACATGAAGTTTCTGCTGTCTTTATACCGCAATAAACTCCTCTTTAATTATTTTCTTTTTCCCTCTTTCCAGAATTCCTCCTGTGAACTCCAACCCCACATTGAGTCGGCATTATAGAAAATATGAGAAGTTTTAAAGCCCCCACTCTACTTATCTACCTTGATAGCCACATCTGCATTGCATAAACAGGAAGTGGAAAGTTATAAAACTTTCATTCTTATATTTAACCCACTGGTTCTCCTAACTGAAAACATGAATCATGGGTAACTTTCTTCAAATTATTTGATTCTTTTTACACATTGTCTTAGGCCTTGTTTAAGACCTACTTTTGGCTTCAGTATGGGTCATAGGACTTCTTGCTAATTAGGCTCAGACAACAGACAGCTTTCTCCTTGACTTCTCTTACTGTTTCACTCCTGACCCCCTCCCATGTGGTTCCCTTCCCCTACTTCCGCCTCTTGCACTCCTAGATCTCCCTCTGCCTGTTTGTATAAGCAGCTGCCTCCACAATATGATTACTGCAAAACTCATTCCAAAAGGTCCCTGAAAAAAAACAGTACAAGGACATTTCTGATTTTTTCATAATGCCCTGTACAAATCAATCACAAAGTTAACTGAGAATGGAAAGGTAGGAGGCTGGCTATACAGACAAACACAGCCTGAGTCTTAACTAGACAGAGCTTCTTAAATGCAGTATATAAGCCAATCTTTCATCAAAACTCTTTCCCTGGGAAACCATGAGCTTCCTGTTCAGCAATGGAAAGAACCCAAAAAATATTATGAACTCTAAAATCGAGGGAATTATTTTAAAAGCAATGAAAATTCACTTCAAAGAGTATCAGTAGAGAGGGAACCTCCATCTGAATCCATCGGGGCATAGAGAACTGAATTGTATTTTTAAATGTAATAATAATAACAGTATTCTGAGTCCTTTTAATATACCAAGTATGTGCTAAACACCTCATATGTAGTTTGTCAAATAGTCTTTAATACATACATATGTATATGTTTATATATGTGTATTAACTGTATATACAGTATGCATAATTTTATTGGTAAAGATTGATATATGTATCAATGTATATACAATATATAATACATATATGTATTAATTACATATATACAGCATATAGATATAAATATAATTTGGCAGTAAGTGAACCCAGGACCTCACTCAGGTTAACTCTATCCCTGAGCTACATCCTGGCCCTAGTCATTACATCACTTTGAGGTAACATACTGTATTACTATCATATTTTATAGAAGAGCCCAAAGCCTTGTAGCCAGTAAAAGCAGAACTAGCATACAACCGTAGGCCTGAGTAAAAATAAAGCCTGAGTTTTCTCATGAACCATACTGTATCATTTCACACAAATAGAAGAATAAGCCAGCACATGCCTGTAATTCTAGCAGTCTGGGAGGCTGAGGAAGGAGGTTTGAAAATTTGACCTCAGCCTGGGCAATTTAGTGACTTAGGCCCTGGATCAAAAGAAAAAAAAAAAAAAAGAATAGTAGTAATAATAATAAAAAGGATTGGGATGTAACCCAGTGTGAAAGCCCTAGATTCAATCCCCAGTAATGAAAGTAATAATAATAATAATAATAATAAAGTAAATCAAAATATGGCCTATTCCAAAGCAAAAGAACAGGAAGTCAATATTATTTCTCAATCTATACTGTTTAACATAATTATTTTAAAAATTGAATAGTAGAATCATAGAAAAATTGTAAACTGAAGGGCAAACTTCACAGAGAAAATCATAAATGACTAAAAAAATGGAGTCTCCACATGGGAAGAAACAACTTCCATAAAGCAATTAGACAGCTTTCCACTGAGTCACTAGACAAAATTGCTGGTGGTTGAATCTGCTCCCATTCTGACTGGAAGGGAAAAATAAATGCAAGTTCCCTAACAGATACTGAGAAATACCTGAGTACTCCTAGTGCTACTCTAGCCTATTTCCAAGGTTTCTTTAGCTCTTGACATCGGTTCCCTTCATGTCTCTCCCAAACAAGAGGGAGCACCCATTTGGGGAGGGGGGAACCCACTTTGTAGGCTATGGTTGGACAGACAAGTTCTCAGCCATGGCATGAGGGAACAAAGATAGAAAAAGGAAACGTAGAGAATCTTTGGAAAATACAGGCATCAGACTTGCTTCCTCTCATGGGAACCACATCTTTAGACTTAAGAGAAAAAAGACAAAGAGAAGAAATCGAGAAAAAGAGGAGAGGTAGCTGAGGCCACCTGCTACAACTTCATTTCTTAGAAATCAGATGCAAACAAAGATCATTAACTAAAAATTTTCATTTATCTTAAGTTACATTGATTATTTACCCTGTACCAGGTTATGCCCAAAGTTGATCAGAGACAAAGAACATAGACCCAATCAAGTAGAAGACTCAGCTGAATGGGTGGACCGAGTGTTGTGGAGGAGGGCAGGTGCTCCAGAGGAGCTCCTCCGCAGAGCTAAATGGCTGAGGACCTACACTGGATCTGGGGAGTGGGGTCCCAGATTCCAGCTCCCTAACTAGACAGCAAGCTTCCCTGAGACCAGAAACTAGAGAATGCATCTAATTCTGTGACTTTCAAATACTTTTTATTTGTGTATTTTTGTTTGGAAATATTTGCATCAACATAGTAAACTTTTAGAGACACTGGATGCCTTTAGTTTGGGTATCATTAACTTACCATAAAAGATAGGTAAGGAGATTGTTTATAAGATGAAAGATTTCCAAACATTAGTGGAATAAGTAGCATCAGGTGATGCCATTTCAGCAGTGATGTATTTCATTTAAGCTAGAATTTCACCATCTCTAAATAAAAAATGATCTTTATTAATTAAAATTATCCTTCATGTTCTAGGACAGTGATGGTGAACCTTTTGGAGGCCAAATGCCAAACTGCAACCCAAACCCACTTATTTTTCACAAAGTGCCAACACTGCAATGAAACCTGAATACTGAGGCTTTAGTTTAGAACAAAATAACTCATACATTAATATCTTTTATCTTAAAAGAAAAACACAACAGCATGTACACCATAGGTTCACCACCACTGTTTTAGGGAAAGGACTTATTACCAACTTTCCTTCTATTGGTTAACTCTCTCCACTCTGCTTCAGAGACCAGCTGGACAGCTACCTCTGTTGTCTGCATTACTTGTCCTGAGGTTTTTCTGCAGTAAAATGCTCTACCCCTGAGCTATGTTCCCACCTCTGAGGTTTTTCTGGAAGCATAATGCTTCCTTTTAGTTACAATTTCAGCTGCATTACTTTCAACTAATACTTGGTTAAAGGAGAAAGAACCTTCTAAATGGCTGTCTTGCCGTAACTCAGGCTGCCCCAGCTCATACTCTCAGTTTCAGACTGTTTTAAAGCAGAAGAATCAGCCAGGCGTGGTGGCTTACACCTTTAATCCCAGCACTCAGGAGGCTGAGGCAGGAGGATCATTGTGAGTTGGAGACCAGACTGGGCTACAAAGTGAGTTCAAGGCCAGCCTGAACTGCGTAGTGAGACCCTGTCTCAAAAAATAGAGCTGGGGATTTAGCTCAATGGCTTAAGCACCTGCCTGGCAGGCGTGAGATTGTGAGTTCGATCCCCAATACCAAAAAAATAAAAAATAAAAATAAAAATAAAGAAGAAGAATCTTTTCTTTAAACAAAATCTGAAGTAGAAGCCCAATTAAAAAACAAAACAAAACAAAAAGAAAAACACAGGAAAAAGGAAAGGACTCTGGTTGCAGTGATGATTGAAGGTTGGGGTCCTATCTGAGTTGGTCTTCTACAGACCGCTACTCTATTCTAGCTTTTTAGGCTGCTTGAGATTCTTGGAACTTAAGATTTCTAAAACGGGACAATTTTAAAGCCTCAAATGTATTGAAACCAACTTCTCCATTCACAGATGGGGAAATGAAGTGTAAAGAAATTAGAGAGATCTGTTTACTTCTTTTATAACCCCGAGACCACCTACCATAGATACCTATAATACATGGATATGGACCAATGTGAATAACTGATGGGAAGTATCAGAGTATAGGAAAAAAGGAGCATAGAATTTGTCAGAAGTACCACAGTCCCAGTACTGGTGGGCCACTGATAAACATGTAGCCTCAGGTAAGTCCCTTAGCCTCTCTAAGCCTCAGTTACCTTCCTCTGAAAAATGGAAAGAATGGTTTGTCTTTCACAGGTGTGTTTTTTTTTTTTTTGAGAGAGAGAAGTATATTTGTAATGATAATTATAATAATTTTTATTTCATAAAATGATCATCATTTATTGAAGACTCACTCTGTGGTACTTAGGCCAAAGGCTGATTTGCTCAACAAACTCAGTTCCCCCGCCTCTTGCACACTGAATCTCTTGCCCCTCGGTTCTTCTCCTACCTTTAGGAACTTCTGGCAGTACATGCAGGCTCAGTGCTTTTTTAAACACCCTGCTCTCGTTTTCAAGGTGGATTTCACAGGTATAGATCCCCTGATCAGCCTCTTCCACATCTTGGAGGAGCAGAGAACCATCGTTTTGGGAGACATCCCCGACCAAGCGTGAACGGTTCTGGAAGCGCCCAGTAGGCACCGTCAAGTTGGAATAATAGAATAGCACGTATTCATCCTGGAGGGCAGCACAACAGGAGAAAATTAAAAGAGGAGCCAACCTAAGAGTCTGGATTCAGAAGGTCCAGTTAAGTGGAGGCAGTGTAGCCATCCCCATCATCATCATCAAAAATTTATAATAATAATACCCAGTTAATAATAATAATGTGCCAGGCAACTTCCTAGCTTGCACAAGGTGCTGTGACTCATTTTCTACAAAGACAAATGGAGAATTCAGGTGCATATATTTCTACTCCTTATAACTTAAGGAAAAATGTTACACCCACTCTGAAGATCACTCTGGGGATTCGAAATCACAATTTGTAGAAATCATATCTCAGTTTCATCCTGTTTCCTGCCAGGGCTGCCAGATTAGATGGCATTCAAATGCATGAGCTAATCCCTTTGGCAGAGTGGGCTGATGTTCCCGGAATGCTTGCCGCCACTCCTTCTCGGTTCTGCCCTCCTCCAGCCAGCACCTCATAACACAAATGTCATAGACAGGAAATGGTTACAGGCTGGGAGGGCGAGATTATACCACCGTTAGACCCCTCATATAATAATTATTTCTGCTTATACCATAGCTATACCCCTCATATAATAATAACTAGTAATAAAATTTTGACTGACATTAGCATTATAAAGATAACAATAAATAAACCCTGAGCTACAAAAACGATATTTTATTTGTAAATGTTGGGATTTTTATCACTGGTAGCAAATTGCATGGGACATATTTCATAAATTCATTTCACAAATAAATCTTTGATAAAGACTTATTCCTTCAATTTCTTACTCCAAAGAGCTCCATGCCAGACCCTCACCCAACCATGCAGCACCTGCTAATCTCAACATTTCAAGTAGGTGCAAAGGAGAAGATGATTCCCAGAACAGTACCATGTTGACAGAATCTGCTACCCTACCCCCAACACACAAGATAACGGGGTCACTGTTCTTCTGCCTGGCTCATTACTCTTCTGTCCAGACCACAGAAATTACCTCTCTCACCCACCTTCTCTATTCTGCAAAGGGCAGGAGACAAGAGGAAGGAAATGAAAAGAACTTCATGTTCATGTCTCATTTGGCCCCTTGACAACCTGATGTTTAAGTGTTTTCAGTGTTATAATTACCTTTCTCTTCACTGATCAAGAAGTTGAAACTCAGCAAGGCTGGGTAACCTTCTCTTCTGATCGCACAAACAAGTGACTGTTCCAGGAGGAGGCCCAGGTATCATGCCCTCTAAAACCCAACCTCTTGCAAAGCCATCTTATGGTACCCGAGGACAGATTCACCCTCTCCCCACACAACTCTGACACCATCAACCAAGAGCTCTACTACACAGTGAAATGTCCTTCTATTACCTTGCCGTGCTGTCCTAGTGAGTGCATCCAGTCTACCTTGGTCACACTTTTTCCTTCAGTGTTCTGGATAACACATCCTATCAGAGCCGTATCACCTACATGGACTGTTAGCTCAGAGTCGAAAGTCTTGATGCCCAAGGAATAATCTAAAGAAATCAAAGGCAAGAAGATCTATCATTTAGACAAATACCCTCAGCTACAAAAATCACTGAGTATTGTACACTTCCCCCTTGATGAGGCACATGGACCAAATCCTCAGATACCCTTCACTAGAACCACCACAGCACCACCAAGGGTAGGAGAAATATCCTCTGGTTATCTGCATGGCTCAAGTTTGAAGCATTCTGCAATCTTTATACTATAATAAGTGCTATTTGGTTTTGTTCCCTTCTCTTAAAGAGTCTCTTTTCCTTTCCTGAAGCTCCTAGAGTTCCACCTTCCAACTTTTCTAAAGAAGCAAAAGAAATTCTGAAGTCCTCCTTTCTGATTATCAACTTAGACACCCATATCCACTTACCATAAACATGAAATGGAATGTTTCTTATTCTTAAATTTCCCACTGGTTTCCTATCTAAATGGCCAACTCATCAGCATTTTTAGTTTTCTTCCTCTTCTCCCTTTCTTTGGTTCCTTCACAAAAACTTATTTCTGCATTTACTGGCTGATTCTGGCTGTAGCGCAGGTGTTTGTAAGTAGGCCAAAGCAGAGCAAAGGCTTCCCCTTTCACCTTTGTGCTTGCCCTCCCCCTGCCTCACCTCCACCCCTAAATATGCCATAGACAATCCTCCCCCTGAGGTTTATCTGAATGTTGCTCAGGGAATTTCAAGAAATCACTAAAAAATCAAATCATCACAGAGATACTTCTGTTTTCATAAGATGTGCTCCATGCAGAGAAAACAAAACCAAGAGATGCTGCCCAGTTCATATCAAAGAAGAGCCAAGAGAACACATACGGGAATGAACAGAAATTGTGCCAGTTTTTCACCCAAGCTGTTTCCCTGAGAGAAGGGAACTAACTTCCTGCCCAACAGCAGGTTCACACAGTAGGGAGGACAGAAAGGAATACATGAGCTCCAAACCCTTGGGAGGGAATTATTTTGAAAGAAATCAAAATTAGCTAGAACAGCTATTTGGAATTTTCCTATGAGGAAAAGTTGAGCAGTTGTATGTTTGGCTGAAGGTACAACAAATGAATTTCATTTAATACTAAGAGCAATGGGACAGGCATGGTGGTGCATGCCTATTTCAACACTCAGGAGGCTAAGGAAGGAGGATCACAGAGAATTTGAGGCCAGCCTGAACTACATGGCAAGACCTGTCTCAAAAAACCAAAACCCCTCTCCCACCCCACCCTGCCAAAAAAAAACAATGCCTGTAGAATTAAATGAAGGACTGTTAGGAAGCAATGACAGCAATCAAAGCAAAGAGAAACTGAGGTCTGAAGCTCTGAAAGGTAATCTTGGCAGAGAAGTGGCTAAAGAAAGTGAGACATTCTACAGAGATGGAAAACTTTACCTGGAAGACATGCAAAAATCCATTGATGTTAGAAACTCTCTGGATAGAAGGGCAAAATTCTGTGGGTTGCTTCACAGATCTCTATGGGAATTTTTTCTTTTCTTTTCTTTTCTTTTCATTTTTTTTTGTTTTGTTTTGTTTTGTTTTGTTTTTGTTTTTGTTTTTTTTGTCTTTTTGTCTCACTATGCAGTTCAGGCTGGCCTTGAGCTCACTTTGTGGCCCAGGCTGGTCTCGAACTTGCAATGATCCTCTTGCCTCAGCCTCCCAAGTGCTGGGGTTGCAGGCATGAGTCACCACACCCAGCTTCTATGGGAGTATTTATACTCCCTCTGAAATAACTATAACTCTGCTTCTGTGAAAAACATTTTCATGTGTATGTGTGTGTGTGTGTGTGCACATTTGTGCACACTCCATCTTGCTGAACTTCAAGCAATGGCAACAGTTTTGTGTGCTTTCCTGAGTCAGTATTTAGTTCATTGTCCCCAGTTCCAAAAGTAATAATAAAGACAAGAATAAAAAGCCGGGCATGCTGGTGCACGCCTTTAATCCCAGCACTCGAGAGGCTGAGGTAGGAGGAGCATTGCAAGTTTGAGGCCGGCTTGGGCTAAAACACAAGCGCAAGGCCAGCCTGAGCAACGTAGTGCGACCCTGCCTCAAAAAATTAGGGCTGGGAGTTCGGCTCAGTGACTTAAGTACCTGTCTGGCAGGTGCAAAGTTGTGAGTTCAATCCCCAGTGCCCCCCCACGAAAAAAAGAGAGAGAGAGAGAGAAGAATAAAAAGCTATGAGAGCAAAGTACCTAATTAATTTCTTCTTCCTACATAGCTATATCCATGGAATAAGGAGAAAGACAGGGGAAAAAGAGGAGTTTTCAAAATTAGAAAGAAGTGATAGTGAGCAGCAGAAAACAGCCCTGAGCACTTGAACAGGATATGAGCAGGAGACCCTAACCTGGCCTGAGAAGGCCAGAGGGGACTCCACAGAAGGTAGCAGAACCTCAGAGGAAACCCGGAGATAAAATGAGGAACTGAAGGGAGGGAGGGAGGGAGGGAAAGTTCCAGGCAAAGGAAACCACTATAAATTGGGAAAGAGCTCAGTTCACTGGAGGAAACACAAGAATACTAGCAGGACTGAAGTATGAAAACAATAAAGGAATTCTGGGCCTGTCTTTGGAAATATAGTTCCAGATCTGAGACTAGCTGTGTAACAACTTCAAGTAGCATAGAGAAACTCTCTTTGTGTCACGCAAGAAGGTTATAGAATACACAGTAAGGACCTGAAGACATTCTGTGTCTGACAGAAACAGAGAAAGTTTCCCCTCTCCAAGAGAGTGGGCATCTGCTTCTGAAATAGTTGTTTTAGCAAGACCATCAAGTTCCAGCTTATGTCTCCATCCTCCACAAACCAAAGAGAACTGAAAATACATAAAGTTGGCTTTTAAAAATGCATGAGACTTATGAGAAATCAAGAGGTCAAATACCACTATCCAACACTAGGCTTCCACTTACCCAGTAACACTGCCACCAGGATGAGCTTCAGTGGGTAAAACATGCTGCTCACAATTTTTCAATCTTAAAAGGAAAAAAAAATCAGAAAATCGCATAAATAGGAGTTCATTAATTTAACATGTCAATAGTGTGTGCCTGTGTGGACCAGCCTGTCCAAGGTGCTGGGACACAGTACTGAACCCGAAGGACAAGGTCCCAGCTCCACCACAGGTACATGTTGGGAAAGATGGGTAAAAAGAAGCAAATGAATGAATGAATGAAAAAATACCAGATATTGATAAATGCAGTGATGAAACAAAACACAGTGATGTTCGTAGAGTCACTTGGGGTCTGCTTTAAATTGGGGCAGATTACATGAAAGTTGCTTTTCAAGAGGATAAAAAAAAAAAAAGGATCGAAGGATTCCCTTGAGATGACAACCATAGAGATTCCACAACCTGAGTGTTTCACACTAACATGAAGTTACAGGATACCCAGCCTGAAATTTTCACCTGCTATTCCAACTAAATCAGAAACACTACTTTGAAATATATGAAGAATGTTCAGCCCATGTGGGAGAAGAGATTAAAAAATAAGGAGAGATTTTAAACTCAGTAAGTATCAGTCACACTAAGGACAAAAAGAAGTCAAATGAAAGGCTCATGGTGACCTTTTTTTTTTTTTTTTCCTACTTCGTCAAGGCAGAGCAGTGTGGGTAGAATTGAGAATTAGACTGTGCATGGGCAAAAGTCTTTCTCTAATGTCTGTATTGTCTCATGGTATTAATTTCACTGCATTCATCAGCCCCAGAAAAGGGACTCATTGTTCTGCCCAAGGCTCCCAAGTTGTCTCTGCTGAACAGTGGAATCTTAACACCAAGGAGTTACAATTCAACCAGTCTTCTGTTTCTACCTACTACTGCGCCTGGGTTCAGCCATCCTATACTCCTAGCCACTCGGCTGCTAGAGGAAATTCACTTCAGAATCTAAGAGGAAGGGCCTTTTTGCTCTATTAGTAGCAAGTTACAGTACTTCGCCTGGCTTTTCTGGGGTATCTGTCACACACGGTGGCTATTTTTATTTGTAAAGAGCAATGCCTAAGAGCTCCTTACCTCTACGATAACCACCTGGAAAATCAGGTCAAACTGTTCAAGGAATTTCCTTCCTCAGATCCCACTCGAACTTACTGAACCTCAGTTCACTTTCCTATAACACAGCAATAACACAAGGATCAAATCTGGAAGCGTGGATAACAGTGCTTTGGAAATACAGAAAGTATTACCATAGAAGACTTTATTTTCTTTAACCCAGGAGTCCGAAAGAAAACAGTTTGTAGCTTTAGGAAGATCTCAGATGCTGAGTTTTAACTTTCATATGAGTGGCAAGTGATGAATCAGAATGAACTGGAAGCTTAAATTTCCATTTTGAAACTCACTGTAACAATGTAGATTATAATTAAGCTGATCTAGATAAACCAGGAGTTCCCCAAATGGAAGTACCTCTCATGAAAACAGATTTCTCACACTAGCTGAAATCCTGTTTCTACTCCATAGGCCCACATCACCCCACACATCCTTGGATATGGGCCATAAAGTGCTTCCTTTTTATCATCCCCTAACTTTAGTTCATCACATCCAGATATCTGAAATCCCTGTGCCTTCAGGAAGAATCTTCCCCCCGGGGAGTTTGTTGTGCTCCCTTCTCTGTCAAGTAAACAGTGCTTGATACCCCAACATTCCCCAGCAGCACATTATTTACACAGAGAGTAAGGGTTGATTGACATATCTCTCGCCAACTCCTACTCCAGTGTGTGTATTAATAAGGGCAGAACCATAATTACTTATTTGTATCTGTGCCCATTCCTGTGCTATAGGACCTACAAAATGCCTGGCACATACTTGATAGATGCTCACAGCTGCCAACATGCCTATTCCAGTGAAATCAGCTTCAAAGTATCCTGCAACCCCGTGAGAAAGGCAATGACTCAGAAGTGACTAAATCTAGTCACCAAGCCCACCAAACCCGACTCTCTCATAGCCACACCCAACTACTTTCAAACAAATTCTAGGAAAAGTGCAAACAATCTGATGAATAGAAATGGGTATTTTTAGCCCTAAACACTCAAATGCATCGTGAAGGCTCTGTATGAATGGAGAAGCAATAATTTTAACAGAAGCAGCATTGAACTGGAGTTTTTAAAAAATTCTCCTCCAGGGTCAGACCTTCCAATAGGTAACTCTTTGATCTTTAGGAAACTCACTCCATCTCTTTGGGCTTCATATGTAAGGTTAAAGGATCAGGCTTTTCTTCTTCCTAGTTAATAGAGCACCATACTAGAAACCAGGTATTGATGCACTATAAGCCTGAGAAGTCTATGTGTCCAACAGTGAATAATTTATCTTAACTCATTTAACCCTTGCCACAACCCTGAGAGATGCTACAGATGAGGAAACTGACACACAGGCTGGTGGAGTGACTTGATGAGAATACATAGCAAGTGACAGAATCAGGATTTGAATACAAGCAGTCTAGAGCTGAGCCTTATGTGACTGTCACACTACACTGCTACTACATGTTTGTGAAAGTAATCAATATTTTAGACTTTGTCAAAACAAGATTAATATATTCCTACTGTTTGAACATTCTTCCAACACTCCTTGCTCACACGTTCAGTCACGGCCCTTTTACAATATAACTGTTGACAAAAATCTACCACTCTTGGGGGACAGGTATAACTACGAGGATCTCCTTTTCTATCATAATAGTGTAGGTGAGGGGTGGCGAACCTACGGCACATGTGCCACAGTGAGCTGTTAGTATCACTGGAAGCTCTAAAAGGCTCACCATTGCTGATGTAGGTAATTAGTATCATTGATGTAATTATAATAAAAAGCCTTCTGAAAAGAGATTCATAAAGAAACAACCACATAGGATGCAAAAATGATCCCCAAATATTATAATATTATGAGACAAGATAAGGGAGAGTTGCTCTCAAATTGTTTGCCCCTAGTAAGGACAACTGGCCATCAGCTACCAAGAAAACAGCAACTCATAGTCTTTCCTCACTCACATCCATTCACATATGACAAGAAGGCACCTCAGCCTCCCTCCACGTTCCTCAGTACCTCGAAGTCTCAGATGTTCCTAGGTACACAAGTGCACACAACCACTCTGCAAAATGAACCTCTCAAAATGTGCCTCGTGTTTCCCATAAGTCTGTGCACACAGACTGGAAGGTTCCATGGCTTCTGTAACACAGACTAGGATAGATCACCCAAATCTCTATTTGAATTATGTCATCATGCTCTCTTGTCCCCTCCAGTCCAAAATATATCTAAACCAACCTGCATCAGTCTTCCCCATGGCAAAGGCTACACCAATGTGTGTGTAAGGGTAACAGCCTAGCTGTCTGGGGAAGGTCTGAATTCCTGACTTCAGGTTAAAATACTGGCTTGTCCAGAATGAAAGCAGAAAAATGGTGTAGGACACAGTCCTGCCATACTCTCAAGGAAAGCTACTCACAGATTTTCCTTAAGCCAAAAGCAACTTAAAAACAGAAGCCTCATCATTGTCTTCCTCATTTGCTTTTCTTATCCCCCACCCAAACTGCAGTGCTGGGGATTAAGCCCAGGGCTTTGCACAAGCTAGGCAAGTGCTCTGTCACTGAGCTACACTCCAGCCTTTCATTTACTCTTTCATCACAAACAAGCCTTATTTCTCCTTTCTCTGAAGATCATGATATAACTTACACTGCAAAAGCTAAAATCCACTCCCTATGCTACCTTCTAACAGTCACCCTGTAGAAAATGTGAGTTCTGCCACTGGCATCTCATTCTAAAAGGTTGCCAATGAATCTGGCCCTTCTCTGAGTAAGAACCATTCTTCTAAGAAAAGATCAAACGATAGCTCATAAAATACAAAGCCATGGTTTACTCACAAAGAAGACACTCAGGAGAAGCAAGGCACCAAGATCTCCCTGCTGTTGCTCCTACATTCAACTAGAGAACTTCTACCAGCATGCTGGGTCAGCCTCAAAGCAACCACATGCGTGTGTGCTTTCGTGCTTTGAGGTAGCTGCAGAGACACAAACAGGAACCGCTAAATCAAGGTTCTCGTTTCAGTCATCTGGCTCGTTACCCAATTTTTGTTTATATTTTCACTCTGAAAGAGATACTGAATTTGACTTACCAAGGTGAGCCTCACATCCTAGACCTCTGCAGTTGTCATCTCCACTGATAGATTACAAACTCACTGAGGGAGGGATCTAGAGTGGTTGTATACGTTAGAGCTCACTAGAGGACTTGTAATGGCTGTGTGTAGAGTCAGATATGGCAGAATGTAAAAGGGAAGTCTGTACACTGGACAACTGGAGATCCAGTCCAAGGTTGAAGGCCTGGAGCTCACTGCAGAGTCCCATGTGAATCCCCTATCAGGAAGCCTGAGGGACTAGAACTTTGGAATCGGATGTCCAAAGGCAAAGACTAGAACACTTCCAAAGAAGCAGAAATAAGACTTCTTTCTTCTTTCCCTTTTTATTTCATACAGACTACAAGCCTTTTTTGGTGCCATTCACACCCAGGGTAGGTCTTCCAACTCTATCCAGAACTATGCTAAACCAATTTGCTAGCCATTTCTTATTCACAGTTAACTACTACAATCTACCCCTTGTTAACTTGACAACCAGACACATTTTTTTAAACCATACTTAGTTGCCATATACAATAGCAAGTTCATAATCATGCCTAACATGGTAATTATCCTGCATAAATATGGAAGTACACTGATCTCCTCCCCAGAATAGGAAGGAAAAGTTTTTCTTCTGATGATGCTTACTCCAAACAGCTCATAATTAAGCATTATAACATAGGCTTAACAATACTTAAGAACCAATAGTAAGTCTATCAATATTATCAAAGAAAATAAACATGCCTGCTTAATATATGTGTATATATGCACAAAAATGTTAACAAAATAGGAAAGAACAATTACATTTATAATCCTTATTTCTGTAACTGGTTACATGGCAGTAGATAGTGTTAATGACTACTTTCTTCTATTATCCACTCTATATTCCCTTGGCCTTCAGCAAGCACCTCAGCAAGTATTGGTTCTTTTCCTGGTGGTGAGACCCATACCTTGATTCCTGAAGGTTCTGGACCATTTTTCATCCTGTCTGATTGGGTTACTATAGTTTCCCATTGACCTTAAAACAGGGTGTAGTAATACCAGGAGGCACACCAAGGAATCTTCTGCACTCAAAGTATATTTTTCCTTTCCTCCAGTGTGGAGTACAGTTCAATTTCCTCCTGATAGTCTCTGCCAACACTGTAACTCCTTTTTTTTAGCTTTCCTTCTCTGAAATTAAGCCTTCAAGGCCAGCAGAGCATAAGGCTATGGGAATGGGAAACAAAAATTTTGCTAGTGGATCACTAGGGGTAGCACTGAGGACCATTCCCACTTCCATCCCTTGATTCCTGGACCTATGAATCTTGGCTATGGAAGACACAGACCATAGAGTAGGTGCTTATTCATACCATATACAGCCTTTGAAGAACCTTACCCCAGCCCTGAAAGGTACTGCCATCTATCTGGTGCTATATCATCAAAAAGTCATTCTACCTTTCTTTCAATCTAGCTGCTTCTGGGTGACAAGGAGTATGGTAAGACCAGTGAATTTCATGAGCACAAGCCCATTGCCTCACTTCTTTAGCTGTGAAAAGTTTTCCTAGGTCAGAATCAATGCTGTGTGGAATACCGTGACAGTGGATAAGGCATTCTATAAATCCATGTAATATAGCTTTACATTATATGCAAGAAAGGCAAACCCATGCCCAGAAGAAGTGTCTATGCCAGTAAGGACAAAGCACTGCCTTTTCAATGATGGAAGTGGTCCAATATAATTAACCTTCCATCATGTCACAGCTGATCATCCCAGGGAATGGTGCCATATCAGGGACTCAGTGTTGGTCTCTGCTGCTCAAATACTGGGCATTCAGCAGTGACTACAGACAGCTCAGTCTTGGTGAGTGGGAATCCACGTTGCTGAGCCCATGCATCCACCCATGCTACCACGGTCACTTCACTCATTAGCCCATTGGGCAATGACAGGGCTAAAGAAAAAGGGTGACTGCTATCTACAGAATGGGTCATTCTATCCACTTGATTGGTTTTTTTTTTAAGAGAATAAAACAAAACAAAACAAATCAGAACCGAACAATGCAAGCAACACAGGACTTCACAACAAGACAACAAGAAATCATCAGTGGTTACCATAATGTTCCTTGTTTTCCTCAAAATAGCTGTCCATACCCTCATACACAATGAAATCAAATAATAGAAAACAGACTTACAACCAATCAAAACAAAAGAATGAAAGCATTACAGGACTTCAAAACCAGATAACAGGAAATGAATAATGGCTACTATAATGTCTCGCTTCCTTCAAAATAGCTGTTCACACCATCACACATAATAAAATCAAACAGAATAAAGCCAATTAAATGAAAGAATGAAAGCATTATAGGACTTCAAAACAAGATAATAGAAAACCAACCATGATTACCATAATACATCCCATTATGTTCAGAATAGCTGTCCATACCATCAGACACAGTAAAATCTAACAAAACAAGACAGAATAGAACCAAACCTCATAAAATTGTGAGAACATTACAAGAGCTCAAGACAAAACAATAAGAAATTAACATTGGTTACCACCTTCTCCTTCCAGGTGTTTCCTCCCCTATCACTTTTATAATATCTATTGTGTTTTTGAATAGCACTAACTCCTTCTGTTTTTTATACTAGTGTTCACCCATATGAGTTCAAACTATTTCACCCGTGAACATGACCTCCAGTTGCATCCATTTACCTACAAGAGCCTTGAGACTATCCTACTTTATAGCTGAGTAGCTTTCCATTGTCTGAAAATACCATATCTTTCTGATCTATTCTGCAGTTGATGGGCAAGTTACCCTTGCTTTTTTCTGGTCTCCTGTTACATGGAGCAGTTGTTTTCTCCCCTTTAATTTTCAGTCTATGAATTTCCTTTTGAGTTAAATGTGTTTCTTTTATACAGTATATTGATGGATCTTGTTTCTTGACCCACTCTCCTTGTATTTCCTTCTATTGCTGAATTGAGGCCATCTACATTAATGGTTTACAACCAACATACATTGGTTCATCTCTGCCATGCAATCTTCCTGCTATTGGTCTTCCACTTTTCCCCTTCATTCAATTGCCTGTCCTGTTTGGCAGTCCTCCTCTGCTGCTCTTCCTGGAACCATAGTCATCTTTATCTCTCTCTAGAATATAATTCAGCACCCTCTGTAGGGTTGGTTTGGAGGTCATGAATTCCTTCAGTTGTTCTTCATCATGGAAGTATCTTATTTTTCCATCAACTTCGAAAGATAGTTTTGCAGGGTACATCAATCTGTGTTGGACGTTGTTTTCTTTCAGTATGTGAAACATTTCACTCCAAACTCTTCTTGACTAGATGCTTTGTGTTGACAAGTCTGCTGTGATTCTGATTAGTTTTCCTTTATAGGTGATCTGTTTCTTTTCTCTAACAGCTTTTAATATTCTGTTCTTGTGCTGAATTTCTGGGATCTTGATTATTATAAGTCTGGATGTAGATTTACTTTGGTTATGGCTAGTTGGAGTTCTATATGCCTCATTTACCTGTGTACCAGATTCTTTTCCCATGTTTGAGAAGTTTTCTGCTATTACTTTGTAAATAGCCTTTTTATTTCATTTGTGTTGACCTTTGCTTCTTCATTAATGCCTATCACTCTTAAATTATTTCTCTTTGCATCATCTTGCAGCCATTGAATTGTTATTTCTTGGTTCCTTGTTATTTTTGAAAGATCTTTCCTTTCATGATTGCTAGCTGCAATCCTGTCTTCAAGGTCTGAAAATCTATCTTCAGTCTCTTTCAAGCAGTTTTCCCAGCTTTTGATTGATTTTTTAATTTCCTGGATATCTCTTTGAATCTGTTTCATACATTGTAATTCCTTTCTGTATTGTTCAGTGAAGGTTTCCATCATTTTCCTAAGCTCCTCTTTTTTATCTATGTCTTCTTTAGATACACTCAGCAATTCTTTCAACTTGTTTGTGATTTCTTTTTTTACTTGAGGCATTATTTCTGATCTGATTACTTTTATAGTCTCATGAAGTTGTTTCTTTACTTCAGTTGTTATCCTCTCAGAGGTTTCAGGTGTGTGACTTCCATTTTCTATCATGACTATATCTCCCAGACTTGTTCTGTGTGGGCTGGAGGTCTGAGATTGCCTTTTACTCCTTCGTCTCGACATTCTCCTGGGTTCCTCCCAACAAGCTGGTTGTGGGGTCCCAGGCACTTCCCACGTTGGCTGCCCCTCGATGGTGTAGGGAAATGGGACAGGCACCTGTGTTTCTCTGATTCTGGGTTTACAGGGAGGTAGCAGAGTGTGGAGGAGGCTTCTCCAGACCTGTGCAGCTACACTGGAGCTTCCCCAATGGGCAGGTGTGCATGGTGGTGTGGCTGCTTCTCTCAACCTGCGTGTCTACACTGGGACTCCCATGATGGTGGCAGGCACACAGAGGTGTGTTTGTCTGATTCTCCTGGTGGGTGATGGCTACCCGAAGGAAGCAAGGGCCTCCAGTGATGGCCTGCAGATGGGGTGCATGGAGCTTACCTGGCTGCATGTTCCTGTTCCCAGTGGCTGCCTGCAGGAAGCAAGCTTTCTACTGTATGCAGCCGGCACGTGGAGGTCAATCTGCTGGTTCTCTCTACCTGCGCTGGTTGCCCACAGAAACTCTCCTCTATTCACTTGATTGTTAATGTCTTTTCTGCTGATGTCACTTTTTGGTGATCATTTATATGAGTCTTTTTTTTTTCTTTTTTTCTGGCACTGGGGATCAAACTCACAACTTCGCGGCTGCCAGACAAGCACTTAAGCCATTGAACCAAACTCCCAGCTCCGGTGATCATTTATGTGGAACACAAATATCTTTACATCCTTGGCCCATATGAAGAGGTCTATCCATATACCTGTTTCCAGCATATCTTTGTCACCAATTTTCCAGTTTTGCTCTTTCCAAGCCCATTCGGATAGACCATTGGATACAGACCATAACTCAGTATATAGTCACACATCTGGCCATTTTTTCTTCCAGGCAAAATGTAGAACAAGGGCACTGCCCAAAGTTCTGGCCACTGTGAAGATTTTTCTTCACCACTGCTCTTTAGGATATCCTGGAAAGGGTCTGTAGTGCTGCAGCTGTCCATTTTTGGGTAGTACCTGCATAATGTGCAGAACCATCTGTAAACTTGGCCCTAGTCTTCTCTTCCTCTGTCGGCTGATCATATGGTATACCTATGAGGCCATAGTACATGCTGTATAGCAGAAGAAGAAACAATGGGAATTTGGGCAACTTCACGTAACTTACTTGTGTCTTCCAGACTTGCTCAGGGCTTGATCGCATATATATCGCTTACATTTAATGATGGATTGTTTCTACGCATGTCTGATTTCTGACTTGGTGGGCCAAATAATGTCACAATGGACAGTTCAGGTTGCAAGGCAACCTGTTGTCTCATGGTCAAGCGTTCAGTTTCTACTAAGCCCCAGTACTGGGTCAGGTGTTTCTTTTCTTTCTTTCTTTCTTTCTTTTTATCCATACCAAGAATCCAACTTAAGAACTTGTGCTTGCCAGGCAGGCGCTCACACCACTGAGCTATATCCCTGGCAGGAGCTGGTTTTCAAAGGAAGAGCAGTTGTCTTCAGATGACGTCAGGGCCTTAATCCTGTGATTCACCTACAAGGGCCTGCCAGAGTTCCAAACAGCATCCTCGACTATCGCTGATGCCTCAAATACCATCTCTAATTCATTCACAGTGGGCCATCTTTTGATCCATACTTCTCCCAGTCAGTCAAAGAAACTATTAACACTTTTTTTAAAAAACTCCACGAGCTGCAACATTAAATTCAGAACCTCTACTTAATGGACCTATATTAACCAACTCAACCTGATTCAGGCATATGTTTTTGCCACTATTATCCCATGTTCTTAAAATCCATCCTCATACACTGTTCATCGAACTTCTGCTTATAAAGTGTTAGAAAACTCAAGAAGTTCTTTAGGAGTATAGCAGACCTTCTCATGGGTAACACTGTCTCATAGGTCTACTTCACCTTTAGGAGCCTTCTTGGATTTGAGCTTGGTCACAGGCCTAAAGGTAGAAGTGTGTGATGAGGGTAGGTGCTGGAAAGTGTCAGCATTATCATGTTTGCTAACTGCACCAGGCAACACAGGATGATATCCTCAGGTATAGGAGGAAAGGTCAACACCACAGGGGTTGGAGGTGGGGATGGTTCTACCCCTGTGGGTAGGGAAATCTCTTCCTCTGGCAAAATAATCTCATTAGAATTTAGGAGGTCAATGTTTCTAACCTGGTCAGTATCATCCCAAACATCTCCATCCCACTTTACAGGACCCCATTCTTTTCTAGTCAGCACCCTAACTTTTACTTCAGAAACCTTTAAAGGCTGAGCATTAAATTTATGCTACACTTAAGCCCACCAAATTATTAGGGCTTGTGTTTGTTCCTGTAATCTGTCCTGAAGCGAAAAGAAACAAGATTCTCTTTCAAGATACATTTAGAAACTTTTAGATTCTCTATGTGTGTCTGGAACTCAGAATTTTATCCTTGAGCTCTTTGTGTTTTTTTTATTCATTTGTCTTCACACATAAAAGACTTTAAATTTTTTTATGCATGTTTGGAGCTCATGATTTTCCTTTACTAGTTTGCCCAGAGATGCTAAGAGCAACCAGCCAGAATCATTATATTTCCCACTCTACCAAAGATATTTAAAAATATTATACATAGACTCACTAAATTTTTCTATCTTACAAATAGTAAATTAGGATAATCAAATGTATCTACATTATATGCTGTTTCAAACAGTTTACACCATAGATTACCAGTACTCCAAACATCACTAGAAGGAGAGATCATGACAGTTTTATGTCTTATCAAATTAGAGAGCCAGCTCCAGGAACCACTAAAACCACTGAAGAAATTCATCCTTACAATTCTGTTTCTCTAGAACCACTCCTGGTATGAAACTCTGTATCAGTTAAGAGGAACAGATGTAATATACAATATTTACAAGGTAGGCTTACAAGGTAGGATTTACAAAGTAGGCTTACAATGGCTGCCTTCAGAGTCAAAGGTGGAAGGAAGCAAAAGGCTGTCTATGCGCTGGAGATCCAAAAGATACAGTGAAAAGTTGAAGGCTTGGAGCTCAATGCAAAGTCCTACATAAGTCCATATCAGTAAACAAACAGATCTGTGCTGGAAGCCTGGAGACAGACATCCAAAGGTGATGTCAAAGACTGCAGCTCTTCCAAAGAAACGAAAGCAAGACTTCCTTCTTCTTTCCCTTTTTATTCTATCCAGGCTCCAAGCCTATTGGTTGGTGCCATCCACCCCCAAGGTGTGTCTTCCATCTTCAGTAAATCAGTCATCCACACATATCCAGAACTGTGCTAAACTAATCTGATAGGCACTTATTTAAGTTGGCACCACAGTTAACTATCACAAGTGGGATCAGGCAAACATCTGCTGAGAAAGAAAACAGTTTCATACAAACAAAATATAATAAATTTAAGATTACCACAAACCATTTGACTCTGTTAAAGATACAAAAATCTCTTATTTATCTCTCAACACAGACATGCAACATAGGCAGGCAATCACCCAGCCTGTTTTCCAAAATATGCTGCCCAATCTTCCAAACCACTACCCGGCCATGTAGGTTCCCTCTAACTGTGAGATCAGGTTCTTTAGCACACAGCCAGCAAGTCATCCTCCTTGGGAACATCTTGGGTGGCTTGGACATCCAAAATAGGAACTCAGGCTTTCCTCAAATCAAGATGCCTCTCAGTCTTAGGTCACTACTTCAAAATAAGTGTTCTTGTACAGGCCTTCAACCTGAGCTAAACTGGCTTGACTTAGGCCTGAGAATACTCATCTCATGGAATTTGTTTCTGTGTTACATGCAAAGCTGTTGAATAATCATTCTCCTCAAGGACTACACTGCATGGTCCTTGAGAAATGGTGTGCTAGTTAGCCAATAATTCCTGTAGTATAAATGTTCCCACTGTTGTGGATTAAAAACAGGTGGTCAACTTAACACCAGCTGAATTGAACAGCATGGTGCTGAATGTAGATGGCCCACTTAAGGACAGTTGCAGGCATAAAAAGGAGATATAGAGAGGAAGTGTGTAGCATTTTGGGTTCTCCTAAGCACTGTTGTTTGGAGCCGTTGGTTCTCTTGGAGGAGCTTGTGGAGCTTCTTCCCTGATATGAATTCAGTCATTTTCATGGGAGGAGCTCGGGACCTTGTTGCTGAGAATGACTGTGGTTCACTCTGGGGGAACATTGGTCCTTGCTTTGAGCATCACTTCCTGGCTCAAAAGGGGAAGATGTGTGCTGTTTAATCTTTGGGAGAACTCTGTCACACTGGTTTCCTGATATGTACTCAGTTGTTCTCATTGTCAGAGGAGCTCGGGACCTCACTGTCAGTGAGGATGGCTGTGGTACTTTTTGGGGGAGCCCTGGTCCCTATTTTGAGCATTGCTTCTTGGCTCCAGTATAGAACCCTCAACCTACTGGGACAGATCTTCACCCTGCTGGCATAGACTTTCTAGCTTCTACCACTGACCTTTGGGCCTTCCCAGTGCAGATCCATAGAACAGGCTTGCATGAGTCATTGTCATGGGCTCTAGACCTCCAGTTGGACTTGTGCGAGGCATTGTCATGGGCTCTAGGCCTTCAGCTGGACTCATGCAGGACACTGCTGTGGGATTCAGGCCCTTGGCTGGGTTTTCTAGGTCTTCAGTGTTGTGGACAGATTTCCTGCACTTTCTTGTATTTAACTGTGGGTGACCATCATAAAATAATATTATACATTCTGTGTTCTGTATGTAATTGTTCCCCTCGCAACCCCTGACTACGACACCCACCTCAGCCTATTCCAAACCATCCACAGATAAACAACTGGATCACAACAGTTCTAAAATGTAATTATCAGCTCTTACTGTGTGAGCTGGCTCCAGTGCACCTCACTCTATGCGAGTTCTTGCTGGGATACAGCTCGCTCATACAGGCTTCTTGTTCGATGTTGAAAACTACAAACCTCCCTCCCTTTCACATGACAGCTTTCATCTTATACATAGACACACACCAAAAGGTAATCAGAATGTGCAAAGAAGTTTATTAACTATGATGAAGTAAAAATATCAAGTTACAATGTCTGTGTACATGGCTGAACAGTACAAACCCTCTGACCCATCCACACACACAAAAAAAAGGGAATGAGACGCAGCAGTTAACAGTTCAACACTGGAGTCAAAGGAATGGGGCTGCCTTTTTTGGAAACAGTTTGAATTGTGCAGCTAAGTAACAGTGTTGGCCCATTCCCAGGGGTGTTTTTGAAGCATCCCTTTAGAATCATAACGGAGTGGCATATTCAGGGTAGGGATTTGGCCTCCAGAATTCTTTTATAAAATAAGCATATACAACTTCCCTTTTGAAGCACCAGTGCCCATCTTAGAAAAATGTGTTCCCCAAATGGCCTAAAGTAACAGGTCACAGGGGAAACACAAATCTCTTTAGAAGTTTACATTTTATAACAGAATTAGGAGTGGAATGCATAAAACTACAAAGTAATATGGTCACAAGAAAAGACTTGAGCATCAAAGAAAAATTCAGACGGGCTGTTAACCCCTTCTGATCTCCATATGGTGTGACAAGAGCACTAGAGCAGCAAAATGAAAACAGAGAGACGAGCACCTTAGAAAATAATAAAATGTTGGATCAAACAAACAAAAACTACTTTATCTTCCTTTTATCCTTGAAGGCAGGGGTCCATACACCACTTTGTGTTCTTTGGAGAAAAAAGCTGTAACCTAAACCTCAATATAAGGGGTGAAAAACAAAATTGAGGGATGGGATATAGTCCCATGGAGCAGACTAAAGTTCCAACTGATTTCCTTACCAGGAAGGACCTACTGTTCTGTCATTTCAAAAAGGAAGAATTGGTTCAGATCATGATGAAGGCTAGAAAATTACGTGTCTGCATATTCAGAATACCGTTTATCTAAAGTGACAAACAGCCAAGCTGGATTAATCCTCACAACACGCATGCAAGGAAATTACAAGACCTAGCCAAAACTTGCTCCTCATTTAATGGGATGTGGCTTTTCTGAATATCAGCCCCTGACCCTTCTTTCTCAGAAATGAGATCCATATCCCAGGCACAGAGGTGCACCCCTATAATCTCAGCACTCAGGAAGCTGAGGCAGGAGGATCACCATGAATTTGAGGCCAGCCTGGGCTACATAGTGAGTTCAAGGCTAACCTGAATCACATAACAAGAGCCTGTCTCAAAAAACAAATAAAAAAAAAAAAAAGAAAGAAAGAAAAAATAAATAAAAGGGCCACGGATTTAGCTCAAGAGCATAAACGCCTGCCTGGCAAGCATGAGGTCATGAGTTCAATTCCCAGTACAAAAAAAAAGAAGAAGAAATAAAGAAATGAGACTCACAAAAAAAGTCTCCCTCACAATTGCATCTTTGTCTTCAAATCTCCAAGAACTCAAAATTATTTACTTTCATTGGTCAAACTGTTTTATTTTCCCTGTTAAGCTGTCATAAATGGTCCCATTAGATCAGTTGCAAACAACCACATAGTTAACAAGTGGCCCAAAGAATTATGTTTAGCCACTAGAAATGCAAATTGCCAATCCTACCTGCTGGCCTTCTTTATGGCCTTACATGACCACAATGTATAACAACTATCCAGATTCTCTAATCTTTGAACAAAAGGTCAGGCCAAATCCATGAGGCAAAATGAATGATTTTGGCAGAAAATAAAATCACAAAAGTGATTTTATAACATATATGGTATAAAATGCTACAATACAAAATCTTTGAGCCCCTTAGAGAAAAACTATGGAAAGGGGCTATCCATTGAAACAAGAAAAATGGGAGAAGGGATCATTTCTGCCTCTCATAATGGAGAAAAGAATCCTGTCACTCTATTAAGAGGGCTTATTTACATATACACTGTCAATCTTTCCTGACATATCAGATGTATGTCTTAATGGTTTATAGAGAATCCTGTTTAAATTAAAATTTGAAATAGATTGACATAGGAGAATGGAGGAATGTGTTATAAGGTACTGAGAGAAGGCAGACAAACAGGTTATATACAACCTCAGTTCTTCATCTCTAATATTATGCAAAAGCAGTTTGCAAATACCATAATTCATTCATAAATGACACCTTTTAGAAATAAAAAAAAGTTTTAAAGAATATAAAAGATTTGATTGTGAAGAACTACCAAATTATTCAATAAATCTACAATAAAAACCTTTTGAAAAGTTTTTCTTCCCTCTGAAAAATGAAGAAGGATAATCCCAGCACTCAGGAGGCTGAGGCAGGAGGATAGCAGCAAGTTCAAGGTCAGTCTGGACTACACAGTGAGTTCAAAGTCAGCCTGGCTACATAGCAACACCCTGTCTCAAACAAGCAAACAAATCAAGAAGGAAACCACAAATTAGTCAGCTATAGGGAAATAAAATAACTAAAACTCTTTGACCCAAATTGTACCTCGCATGAAAAAGGAAAAGAATTTTTGTCTCACCATTCCTTTCCTTAACTGTAAAATAATGATACTTTATTACTTTAAAAACCCAATCAAAGCCATGTATAGTGGCACATGCCTGTAATCAGGAGGCTGAGGCAGGAGGATTGCTGTGAGTTCAAGGCCAGCCTGGGCTACATAGCGAGGCCCGATCTCAAAAACAAAAACAAGAACCAATCAAACCAAACTGATGATGCCTGATTCTACCTACTCTAAGGAAAATAGTGTTATGCCCCCAAATACAACTAAGGATGAGATCATTAAACCAAGTATTTATGGATACTTAAGACTAACTCACAGCTGAAAATGTTCATGGAGCAAAAAACAAAGAACATCTATCTCAAAGAAGCATTTTGTCTGCTAGCACATCATCAAGAGATGTCAGGGGCCAGGGATATAGCTCAGTGGCACAGCGCATGCCTGGCAAGCGCGAGGTCCTGAGTTTGACTGCCAGTACCAAAAAAAAAAAAAAGAGGTGTCAGGCTCCACTGTGTTAAAAACATTATTTTGGCACCAGCAGCATTTAGGGTTCTCCTTCAAATAACTGAATGAAAACATGTAATACATTCAAGAGTGAAGGTTAACTAAAAAGTAGGTTTCTATTCAGAAGAATGTCTTCACTCAATTAAGAGCATAATTTACTAAAAGGGTAAGTTGAAAAAAGAGGAGGGGGGGTCAAGAGTCTCTTCAGAGAGTTTCTAAACAGTTTATAAATATAAAAAGAACATTTCTTCAATAAATAAACGGTTCCTAAAGTCTTTCCAGAGGACGTCCAGAATCTGCCATCCCCATTGTCCAGGTCAGCTCCATTCCCCAAGAGACTTTATCTGCCAGTGGAATGGGATATTTCCTGCTGTTAGGCAACTCTTCTGTTCCATTCAGACTTTCATCAGTACGTCTCTTCATAGTCTGAATCCTAGAGGGGAAAGAACAGTAGGTGCGGTGTATACATGAAGTACAATGTCACACTCTGAATTTAAGTAAAGACATATATTTGCATACTCTGCATGGAACTTGGCTTAGGGTGACAAGAATGAAATGCCACTGACTCAACAGATTTAAATTCCCATTGAGCATCACAGGATCTCAATACCATGTGTCTACTGGGCTTTTTCCTTGGTAAAAAAAAAAAGATTTTTTTAAAATCTCAACACATGAAAAAGTATCTGCCTACAGCGGAATGTTTAGGACAGTTCAGGAGTTTAGGATAAAAGACTGTTTTAGTCTTTTCCTCATTGCTAGGACAAAATACCTGACACCCACAACTCAAAGGAGGAGAGATTTATCTTAGATCACACTTCAATTCAGGGTCAGCTGCTCCCAAGAAGAAACAGTACAGCAGAGGGGCATGGTGGGAGGAAAGCTGCTCACATCATGGAAGCCAGGAAGCAGGGATCAAAGGGAAGAACTAGGAAAGGAGCTAAACCTTACCAGGTCACACCCCAAGTGACCCACCTCTCCAGACCAGGTCCCACCTCCTAACATCACAGTTAGCTATAGTACCCCCCTGATTCAGTCACCTTTCAAAAACTCTGCCTATAATAAACACACGAGGCTTTGGGGGAACATCCAGATAAAAACCAAAATAGAGCCAGTCTACCTACCATGTTGTCTTTTTTCCCTGTCCCCATGCCATCCATGAATCCTCCTCAGAGTCCTTGCACCTACAATTTCCTCCTCCTTAAATGTTCTTCACAATAGCTATATGGTTTGCCATCTACTTCTAATAGGAGTTTATTCGAATATCATCTTACTGAGGGTGTCCCTAACCATCCTATTTAAAATCACACCCCCAGCCCTGTTGGGGACCAGGCTATGTGATAGATTGGTGGGGACCAAACTACAGGCCCCTCAGTCATGAGGTAAGGCAGATATGGACTTGCTTTTGGAATAGGAATGGTTTTGCAGAAGCCTGCAGGCTTCCTGGCTGGGTGGGATGAAATCTCAGTAATCCCCAAATCCCTCCTGAGGCAAGAGAGCATCTGCTGAGGACAAAACAAAGAAAACAAGTACCCAGGTATGGGGAAGGATCTTAACTTGTTCCCTTTCTGATACCAAACTTGTTGCTCATTCTACTACTTGTTCTTACTGCAGTCACTGTTTCAAAAAAAGTACAATACTCCTCCCCCTGCTCTTCTCACTGGTTAATGAAAGTGGGCGAGCCAAAAAGGTCTCTGTCTTTACCCCATCTGACGTACTGACCTCCCAGATCTCCCAGTCCCCCTGAACCTGCAAATATCTCTTTGCCTTTCTTCATCCCTTGCCATAAACCCCTAAATAGGCAACCCCTTGGTTGATCTGATCAACCTGCTGTATAGCCAGGCATCCTAGCTCTCTTTCCTGATTTACTTTTTTCCACAGCATTAAACACTACCTATGCTGTGTATTTTACATATTTTTTAAAATTTAGTCAGTGTTTGTACTCCAGTTTAAAAAACAGTGACATTTCCACTGGGTCTTAGAAGAAGAGAAAGAGTTTCTTGGGTGAAGAACATTAAGTTCCACGAAGGTAGCAATGTTTGTCAGTTTTGTTCTCAGCTGTTTTCTAAGTAGCTAAAATAGTCCACATAATATATGTCAGGTGAATTAACATGGGAAACATAGTTAATAACCACATGAACATTAATAACTGTGTGTTACCAAAATATTCAGACCCCAGAGAGTTGATACTAGGTCTTTCCTCTCCACTGGCACTAGCAGTTTTTTCTCATCTCACTTTGGATACCCAAGTGCACAAGAGAAAGAGAAACAAAGGGCACTGCAGCAAGTAGTCGAGTGTTCTTGTCTGGCCAAGCACTGAAATTGGCAGTGAGTACAAAGAGGGCTCAAGTTTAAGCCCTGCAATGATGGGCATGATTTACATTAGAACACAGGTTGCTTTTGACTTGTTTCTAACTGCACCACATCAGAGAGTCTTGCTTGCTCCTGAGATCCCCGTAGCCACACAAGCCTATTAGTCATAGCAAGCACTCAAACGGGGAGGGATGACAGTCTTTTGAAATTTAAATGAAAACTCAGGGGTGGTATTTCCTAATGTTAAATGACATTGAGTTACTTAAAAGGTTATAACTTTAACTGCCTGGAAGATAACAAGGCTCAGCAGATAAGTTAAATCCAGGGGTCTGGGTCCAGTATTTCAAAGATTCCTAGTTTGAATTCAATGGCAAAAGATAATGCTCCTTCAAGACCTTCTGTCGGTCAGCAGAGACTGTTCTCTACACCCTCTTTCCTAGCCTAAGAACACTGATTTGTATCCATGAGACAGAGAACAAAACTGTGCTTGAAATTGCCAGGATCCTAGAGACCAAAATGCTTTGGAAAAAGAGCCTGGTTCATCCCTTCCTTGGGGCTACCTACACAGTTTTGCTGCCTTGGAGGGCAGAAGATCCCCTTAAAGAGGCAGAAAGCTGAGAAAGCAATAGTAAACAGACACCAGGCAGGGACTTACCAGACACTCAGCACAGCGGACACACAGTCTTGCCAAGCACTCATCCTTCTCCTCCTGGTCAGTGCTGTGGAAAGAACACAAACCAAATCTCAGACATCACTTGGTATTGAGCACATGTGCCATGGCAGGCTATTTGTTATCACTGAAAACTCTAAAAAGTTCGTCATCACTAATAGAGAGGAACAGTTCTAAACTCCGGTCTTGAAATCACACTAGTCTGCTATAGATCTCAGTTCTGCCACTATTTAACTGAGTTACTGGACAAATTTAACTCCCAGGAGCCTGTTTCCTCATCTATAAAATGTAGACGTTAACATTGCGCTCTTAAAGCATGTGTTTGGAGTATAAAATAAATGCATATGAAACACGCACCACAGGGCCCAGCACATAGTAAGTGTTCAGTGAATAGCTGCTGTCCATGACCATTCATTCACTCAGAAAAAGACTGATCATCTACACCATCTGAGAAATCATGGTAGACTAGGGACAAAGAGAAAAACAGGCCCTAGGGAGTTCTCACAATCTCATGAGGCGAGAGGCGTTATAAACTAAACACATATGCTATGGGATCAATGTTTCAATAGAGTCAAGAAGAAACTGCTGTGGCAGGAGAAAGGAAAGTGACTGATTCTTTCTTCAGGACTCAGGAAGTTATGAAAAGCGAATATTCGACTGGGGCTGAGCTTCCAGACAAGCAAGAAAAGGAAGCAGGGCAAGACAACAACACGTGGAAAGATACCTATCCCTCTAGCTAGCTAGCTGAAATACTTAAGTGAGTGTAAAATGGCCAGTGGGGAAAATAAGTTCCCTGTCACTAGAAATGGGGACAAATGAAGAGAAAAAGCAGGAAACAATGTAACTTAGGGTCAGGACAGAAAGGGTTTTGTATACCATGCTTAGAAATAATGGGCTAGGGATATACCTCAGTGGCACAGCGTGTGCCTGGCAAGTGCAAGGTCCTGAGTTTGATTCCCAGTGCCAAAAAACCAAAAAAAAAGAAAGAGAGAGAGAGAGAAAGACACTGGTATTTTTGCCAGTAGTTTTTCATCTTTTTAGAGCCACAAATACCTTGTAAAAGGCATTCTCTTCATTAAATAAATGTACACATGTAGACAAAATGAAAAATTTTGGACTCTTTGAAGGTAAGACTCTCTCACAGGCTAAGAACCCCTGATACAAACAATAAAGAATTTACAGGATTTTTTTTTTCAATACCAGGAATCGAATTCACAACCTCATGTCTGCCAGGCAGGCACTTGAGCCACTGAGCCAAACTCCTGGCCCTAGTGTTTTCAAGGCAGGGTCACACTATGTAGCTCAGGCTGGCCTTGCTCATGGTGTAGCCCAAGCCAGCCTCGAACTCACAATACTCCACCTACCTCAGTCTCCCGAGAGCTGGGATTAAAAGTGTGCACCACCACGTCCAGTGGAGATTTTTAACACAGATTTTTATTACTCTTTTTTTTTTTTTTAGCTAGATATCATTTTAGGGAAAAACGGATTGTGTGTAATAAGTGCTTTGTTTGCTTGTTTGTGTTTGTTTTTTGAGGCAGGGTCTCACTATGTAGTTCAGACTGCCCTTAAACTCACTTTGCAGCCCAGGTCTTGAAATCATTGGGCTACTATTGCCTCTGCCTCTTGAGTGCTGGGATTACAGGTGTACCACGCTCAACTAATAAATCCTTTTAAAAACCACAATCCACCTAGCCCCTTCAGAGCATCTGCTGACCAAGAAAGGTAAAAAAAGGGAGTCGGGAAGCCAGGCACGGGTGGACATACCTGTTATCACAGCTTCTCAGGAGGCTGAGGCAAAAGGATCACAACTTTGAGCCTAGCCTAGACAACTTAGCAAGACCCTGTCTCAAAATAAAAATTAAAGGACTAAAAATGTGGCTCAGCAGCCAGGTGTGGCAGCGCATGCCTTTAATCCGAGCACTCAGGAGGCTGAGGTAGGAGGACCGTTGTGAGTTCGAGGCAGGCTTGGGCTACAACGTGAGTGCAACCCTGCCTCAAAAAAAACCAGGGCCAGGGGTTTGGCTCAGTGGCTTAAGCGCCTGTATGGCAGGCGCGAGACTGTGAGTTCAATCCCCAGTGCTGCAAAAAAAAAAAAAAAAGAAGAAGATGTGGCTCAGCAGTAGAACACTTGCTCAGCATGTGGGTACAATCCCCAATACCGCCAGAAAAAAAGGAGAATGGGAAAGACAAACGTTGAACCTTCCTCCTAGTATTCCTCAGTGGAACTACTCTCTATTCAAAAGGAAGTTTCAACAACAGAACTAAACTCAGCCTGAAGTAAAAATGGTGTGTGGATATACAGGAAATGGGCCAGCTACTTGGGCTTCAGTGACACATACTCATCTGAAACTTCAATAGACGATTTCTTATAGCCAGACTTGCTCCTCTTCTTCAGCCCTGCAGCCTTCCGCCCCATTCTCAGCAGCAGCAGAGCCACCACTACCGCAGAGGGGATGAAGACAAGAATGGAAAGTAGGGCCACTGAGGAGAGCATGGTGCCAAAACCTGAGAGGAGAAAAGAGAAGCGGGTGTTTGAGTGCTCCTTGTGACATGAGATAGGGTCTACTTTTGCTCAAGTACTTCTGATTACAAAAGGGATAAATTCATTACGGAAAAGATACAAAATACACAAAAGTAAAATGAAGACCAAAAATATACCCATAACTCTACTACCTAGGAAAAACACATTGGTATCTACCACTTCAATCTTTCAACACGGTGCATGGCATACATATGAGGGTCCATATGAAAGTGGGGTGTATATTCTTAGAAGTACAAATCACATTTTACATAGTATTTTAATACATGGTATTAAATATATATGGCAAATATATTTAGACTTTGTTTTGGTTTGCTTTGTTTTGTTTTTGTGGTACTGGCAATTACACCTAGGATCTTCACATTGAGCTACACATCCATCCCTTTTATTTTTTATTTTGAGGCAGGGTCTAAATTGCCATGGTAAGACTCAAATTTTTTTTGTTTTGTTTTGTTTTGAGACAAAGTCTTGCTATGTAGTTCAGGCTGGCCTTGAACACACTATGGCCTTGAATGTGCAGTGATCCTCTGCTTCAATCCCCAAGGTCTGGGACTACAGATGTGTGCCACCACATCCAGCTATAAGACTCAAACATTTTTCTAGACCTGTTGGAGCATGCCTATAATCCCACCACTCAGAAGGCTGAGGCAGGAGGACTACTGTGAGTTCAAAGCCAGCCAAGGCTACATAGTAAGACCCTATCTCAAAAAAAAGAAAAAAAAGAAAACTTTTGATACCTTTGCCTTAGCCTCCCAAAGCACTGGGATTACAGGCCCATGCCACAACATCCACTGATAAATATGCTTACATGTAATTCAAAATTTCCTCTGGATGTGATGTTTAATGTGTGTGGTATTATACCACACTGAATAACTTACTGAATCAATTCTCTAATGCTGGACATTCAAGTTATTTCAAATTCTTTACATCTGCAGGTCACATTAGGATAACCAAGCTTATACATAAATCTTCATGTTTAGCTCAGTTTCTTTAAGATAAAATTTTAGAATGACAGGACCAAAGGACACACTTCCAAGGGATCTCTATTGCCAAACTGCCTTCCAGAAAAGCATCACCAGTTTCTATTCTTTCCAGCAGTGTGACTGTGCCCATGCTTTAAAACCTATGAGTTACTGTCAAAGAAGACAAAGATAATAAGGACAAAAGAGGAAAAGAAATGAGGGAGAGAAGAAGGAATAAAGGAGGGGAGGAGGGAAAGAGGGAAGAAAAGAGGAAGGGAAGGTAAGAAGGGAGGAAAGGAAGACCTGAGAAATGATATAACAACGATAATGAATCATAATTTATCTCTAAGTCTCTAGCTCAAATCCAGTTAAGAACTGGAATGACCACTGAACAGTCACCGAGGGAAAATGTAGAAAATGAGGTCAGTCCTTAATCTCCTCTCCACTTGTTCATGCTAACAGGAAGTTGCTATTCTTTGCAGCATGAAAGAAACATACTACCTCCCATCATTAGAGGGAGTTCCCTTTCAACGCATAAGCGAAAATGCTGTCTCATTACTGGGAGTATGAATATATTAGGAAAATCAGAATGACTATTTCACAGAGGTAATAACTCTCCATTTACTCCACATATTACACAAGACCTTTGGCCACCTGAAGGTAAAATGAAAAAGAGTTAATGGGGAAACTATGACAACATTTGAAGAAAAAATTCAGTTTCCAAAATAAAGATCCAAGGGACCGGGGATATAGCTCAGTGGCCTAAGTACCTGCCTGGCAAGCACAAGCTCCTGAGTTCAATTTCTGATACCTTAAATAAATAAATAAATAAAGATCAAAAATTCAATTTAACAAAAAAAAAAAAGGCCACTTTGACACAATGATCCAATGACCCAAGTGGTTTACCCAAATAAATCACTTCATTTAATAATGAGTACTACAGAAAACACTGGAGTCACGACACAGGACTGCAGAAGAAGGTGGCAACCAGCTTACCTCTTTCTGTGACTGTTAGCTCTGTCAGGGGAATATTATGGTGCACATCTGGGGGATTCTTCACAGAACAGCTGAACGTCCCATTGTCCTTTAGAGTAGGGTTGCTTATGCTTATGGATGCATCCCCTTTGTATACATCTCCAGCCCAGGAAATTCGATTCCGAAATGTGCCTGCCGTGGTTGGGTACTGGAAAGACTGGTAATGAAAAATCTAAAAAGCAATGCCATGAAAGACAGAGTTAATTTGGAAAACAAACTGACAATGTAGAGCTAACTGGGTTCAAAGTAAAACACAACTGTATAACAGATTTTTCAGTTGGCAAGTTTTTCAATGCTTTTTTCCCTCCATTATGTAATAGAAAGAAAAGTTAATAAAACTCATTAGAAAAGGGACTGATAAGAGACCGCTCAGCCCCTAACTCTTGAATCTCTTTTAAACTTTCCATCAAGTCTAAAGTAATAGCCTTCAGTCGGGGGCAATTTCATTCTCCAGAAAACACTTGGTAATATCTGGAGATCTTTTTAAAAATATATCTATTTTTAATTGACAAATAAAAATTTTATACATCTATGGGGTAAAATACGACTTTCATTTTCATTGCTGGGAATTGAACCCATGGCTTCACGCATACTAAGCTCCACCTCTGTGCTATATCCCAAACTGCTTTCAATTTTTTTTTTTTTTTTTTTTTTTTTTTTTTTTGGTGGCACCAGGGATTGAATTCACAACCTTGTGCCTGCCAGACAGGCACTTAAGCCACCGGCCCTAGTTTTTTGAGGCAGGGTCACACTATGTAGCTCAGGCCAGCTTTGCACTCACAGCGCTCCTCCTACCTCAACCTCCCTGCTGGGATTAAAGGCGTGTACCACCATGCCAGGCTGCTTTCAAATTTCTAAGGAAGTTCCACATTGTTTTCTAAAATGGTAGTACTCATTTATATTACCATCAACAGTGTATTCCCTTTTCCCCAATCTTTGCCAAAACTTGTTATAATTTGTCTTTTTTACAATAGTCATTCTAAAAAGTGTGAAGTAGCCTCTGACTGCAGTTTTAATTTGTATTTCCTTGCCAGGGATTTAGTTCAGTGGCTTAAGTGCTTGCCTGGCAGGCATGAGGTTGTGAGGTCGATCCCTGGTACCAAAAAAAAAAAATTAATTTGTATTTCCTTGATAATTAGAGATGTGTAGCATTTTTCACATAACTGTTGGCCATTAATGTCTCCTCTTTTGAGAAACACCTATTCAGATTCTTTGCCTGAAACAAACAGACTGATTTGTTTGTTCATTTGTCTGTTTCAGTGCTGGGCACTAAACCTAGGGCTTCAAACATGCTAGGCAAGAGCTATATTACCAAGCTACCCACAAGATCCTTGTTTTTCCACTACTGAGTTCGAGACAGTTTTGGCTGTCACAACAGCGAGAGGAGCTACTGGCATCTAGTGGGTAGAGGTCAGGGATACTGCTAAACTTCCTGTAATGAATAGGAAAGCCCACACAACAAAGAATTATCCTTCTCCCAGTGTCAACAAGTTGAGATACATTGCTCTAAAACAGTATTTAATGTTTGTACCGTACTTTATAGCTTGCAAATGACTTCCGCACATTTACTCAATAGAGTCTCATAACAACACTAGGCTATATGAGAAAGGTATAACCATCCTAAATCTATAAAAAGGGACATAAGACCAAAACCAAAAGACTATATGAGTTTCTCAAAAGACAAAATCAGTATATGACACATGGGAGATTTTTTTCTCATTCTCAAAATCACTGGGAGGATATAATGCAATCCAGCATCTCTCAAGTTACCTACCTTGGCAGATAATATAAACTGCAAGTCAAATGTTATAATGAGCACTCAATGAATGCATGCTTAATTTTAAAAAATACTACATTGGGAAGAAGAACAAGATAGCAGAACAGTAAGCAGCAGAGTAAACAGCCTCCCTAAGCAATACCATCCAGATTCCAGAATATAGCAATGTGGGACAAGAAGGAAGGAAGTGGGTCCTCTGGACCCAGGAAGAATCTAAAGTGAGAAATGAAGCCCACAGAAAGAGTTAAAGGAAACACTTAAACAAAGAAGGTGGTAGCTGGCAGCACCTCTGCTCGGAGCTGGACCCACTGTGAGAGGAGCTGCTGGAACCTGGGGACACATGATCAAGGTGCCACGGCGGCGGCGGCGGTGACCCCAGAGGCCTCTGCTGAGAGAGACAGCATTGGAGGAGAGTGGCAGTGGACAAGGGGAGCAGACCTGGAGAACTGAACTGGCTGATGGTGAGTGTAGAGAGGTCTTCACCCTCCCGCCAGAGAAAGAGATTGGCTGGGAGACATATTGGAGTTGGGCTGGGGACTCCTAACTGGGCGCAGACCAGTGGAAGTTGCTCAGGCTAAGCCTTGCTGCTGCGCACATTCTGGGGGCCACCTCAGAGGGTCCCTGCAGGTGACCAGCTCGGTCTGGAGACGGCAGCTCTGCGTTCACTCCAGGGGTGGTGGTGGAGAGTCCGGGGGTCACCAGCCCAGGTTTGTGAGCAGTGGCCCCGCCCCTGTGCGCACTGTACCAGCCATGGGGGGCAGGGGTCAAGGCAGGCTGGGGAAAGGCGGCAGATAGCGCTGTAACAGCGCCCCCAGTGACAACCATTAGATATCCAAAATCAGCGCTAGCTAGAAGAAACAGTCTCACTTCAGAGAAATTGCACCCAATGCAAGGAGTGCCTGTGTCCCCAGTACCCATTTGCCCAGAAGAACCCAGGAATAGGTCAAGACAAAGACGCAAAAGGCAGTCTCTGACCTCCAATCCAAGCAGAGCAAGTCCAGGAGATGCAAACACAGAAGAGAGTGGGAGTCCCATAACTGAAGATTCTCAGGTGATGGCAGCTGAAGTAAAGAAACAACTTCATGAGGCTACAAAAGAAATTAGAACAGAAATACCAACTCAACTAAAAGAAGAAATGAAAAGCATAATAAAAGAATTGCTAGGCAACTCTAAAGGAGACATAGATGAAAAAATGGAGCATAGGAAAACGAGGGAAACCTTGAATGAACAATACAAAAAAGATTTAGAATACATGAAACAGATTCAAAGAGATAACCAGGAAATCAAAAACTCCAATAAAAGTTGGCAAAACCACTTGAAAGAAACTAAAGACAGACTTTCAAACCTTGAAGACAGGTTTGCAGCTTGTGATCATGAAAGGAAAGATCTCTTAAAAATAGCAAGGAACCTGGAAGTAACAATTCAATGGCTGCAAGACAATCCAAAGAAACATAACTTAAGCATAAAAGGTGTGAATGAAAAAGCAGAGGTCAGTACAAATGAAATTAAAAGCCTATTTACAGAAATAATTTCAGAAAACTTCCCAAGCATGGGAAAAGGAAGTGACTTTCAGATAAGTGAAGCATATAGAACCCCAGCTAACCATAACCAAAATAAATCTACACCCAGACATATAATAATCAAGATCCCAGAAATTCAACACAAGAACAGAATATTAAAAGCTGTTAGAGCCGGGCGTGGTGGCGCACGCCTTTAATCCCAGCACTCGGGAGGCTGAGGTAGGCGGAGCATTGTGAGTTCGAGGCTGGCTTGGGCTACAACGCGGCGCAAGGCCGACCTGAGCTACATAGTGCGACCCTGCCTCAAAAAACCAGGGCCGGGAGTTTGGCTCAGTGGCTTAAGCGCCTGCCCTGGCAGGCGCAAGGCTGTAAGTTCAATCCCCGGTGCCGCAAAAAAAAAATAAATAAATAAATAAAAAAAATAAAAGCTGTTAGAGAAAAGAAACAGATCACCTACAAAGAAAAACCTATCAGAATCACAACAGACTTCTCAACACAAACCATCAGGTCCAGAAGAGCTTGGAGTGAAATATTTCAAGCCCTGAAAGAAGACAACTTCCAATCCAGATTGCTATACCCTGCAAAACTACTTTCAAAATTAACGGAGAAACAAGATACTTCCACGACAAAGAACAACTGAAGGAATTCATGACCACCAAGCCAACCCTACAAAGAATACTGAAGGACATTCTAGAGAGAGATAAAAAAAGACCACAGCTCCAGAAACAGTGGCAGAGGGATATCACCGAGTGAGGCAGACAATTGAATAGAGAGGAAAAGTAGGCAGCCAATGGCAGGAAAATAGCATAGCAGAGATGAGGCAGTGCACGTTGGCTGTAACCATTAACGTAGGTGGCCTCAATTCACCAATACAAACAAACACAGGCAGAGCGGATCAGGAGACAAGATCCATCAGTATGCCTTATACAACAAACACATTAAGCTTGAAAAGGGGTTCATAGACTGAAAGTCAAAGGAGAGAGAACAATGCTGTATGTGACAGGGAACCGTAAAGAAGTGGGGGTAGCTTGCCCATTAGCTATACAGTGGATAAGAAAGATATGGCATTTTTATCCAATGGAAAGCTACTCAGCTATAAAGAAAAATAACCTCAAGCCTCTTGTAGGTAAATGGATACAACTTAAGATCATGTCCATGGATGAAATGGCCCAGGGCCACATGGGTGAGCATCATGTTATCTCCCTAGTACAAAAAAAAAAAACTAAAGGAGTTAGTAGGATTCAAAATACACAATACATATTGTAAAAATGAAAGGGGAGGAAGTGTCTAAAAAGGGAAGGCAATGGCCATTGTTAATCTATCATCAGGATTTGAGTCCTGTATTGTTTTCATTGAGCTGTTTAGTTTGATCTTATTCTATTTCAGTTTGCCTAATTTTATTATATTTGATGGCATAGACAGCTATTTCAAAGATAACAAAACACATTATGGTAGCCATTATTGATATCTGATCACCTTGTTTTGAAACCCTATATTGCTTTCATTGTTTTGTTTTGAGTGATTTTATCCTATTTTGGTTTGTTTGATTGTATTATGACTGATGATATAGGCAACTGCTTAGAAGATAATATGAGGCATTATAGTAATCACTGTTGTTTTACCATGTATTGTTTCCATTGTTTTGTTTTTTATTGGTTTTATTTTGTACTATTTAGTTTGATTATATTATGCCTAATGGTATGGGCAGTTATTTTGAAGATAAAAAGAGGTATTATAAGGGGAAAGGAGGAAAGAAGGAAGGGAAAAGGAAAAAGACATAAATTTGTATATAAGTATACATAAGATAATTAAAATGACTATACTACTAAATGCATTAGTTACTGAAAAAGAACAGTTAATTCTCATATGATTAGATAAATTTTACATGTCTATATCTGTTAATCTAAACAACCCCTTTGAAGGTAACGATATGCAATATTACAACCACCATCAAATTCCAATCATCTCACTTTGTAAACCTACAATGTTACTGTATTGGATTTGTTATTGTTGTTGTTTGTTTGTCTCCTTTACTTTTTGTTTTTCTTTTCTGTGTCCGTTTTCTCTTAAATTAAAAAAAAAAATACTACATTGGAATTGGTGACCAGACACCTTATCACCAAAAATACCTAATGACACCTGAAGGTGAGCCAGGCAGGTGCTACAAAACAAGGTAAAGGGCTGGGAGTTTGGCTCGATGACTTAAGTGCCTGTCTGGCAGGCGCAAGGTTGTGAATTCGATTCCCGGCGCCACAAAAAAAAAAAAAAAAAAAAAAAAAAAAAAAAAAAAAAACAAGGTAAGTTTTCCTCTTATGCAAGATACAAGGCTTAGGAAATCTTGTATTTGTAACCACTGAATTGCCCAATTTTGAAGAGTAACTTTGCAGTGAATATGATGAATCATTTATTTGTTCATTGTTCATGCATGTAGTTAACAAATATTTAGTACACACCAACTATGTTGTAAGTGATGTGTTAATTAAAAACATAAAGAGGGAACCACATTGGTATAGTCCCTATTCTCATGAAATTTACACTCTTGTGGTAAATACAGATATTAAGAAATAATATGCGGGCCGGGAGTTTGGCTCAGTGGCTTAAGCGCCTGCCCTGGCAGGCGCGAGGTTGTGAGTTCAATCCCTGGTGCCGCAAAAAAAAAAAAAAAAAAAAAAAAAAGAAATAATATGCATAATGAGTGCTCCAAAGCAGGAGGTAAAGAAGGCCTACTACTGATTACCGGCATCAGGGTAAAAGGATTTTTCCAGGTGTGGTGGAACCCATAAGTTCCATGTTAAATCAGTGATACTGAAACCCTTGCTAACTAATTAACCTGATAGAATCCTGACTAGCCATGTAACTGCATCACTACATGATGTGACCTTAAGGGTCCACTAATTCCAACTTGGGTGAGTTTGCTTATGTTCTGACCAGTCTCACAGAAGAGAGTACTATAAGAGAATTGCTGTTTGTGTATAATGTTTCTGACCCAAGAAGCTCTCCCACTGCTTGCTCGGTCCTATTTTTGGCCAAGGAGATAGAGCCAAATAAGGCCAACTATAGTTTCCTGACTACTCAGAACAAAGTGAACTACTTTTAAGTCTAAAGAAAAGCAATATGACTACAGCATATCTTCACTAGTCACACACCTAGCTTCAAGCTACATAGTCTTCAGTAATGGCTCCTAAAACTGAATTCAAAGCTCATGTGTTGGCAGGAAGGGAAAGTTTTTCCAATGAAGGAAAACAGAATAAATAAACTAAGAATACTTTCTTTTTTTTTTAAGAACACTTTCAAAAATCCAGTCAGACACATAGCTATGGCATTCACACTCTTGAATAGCACACATTCTGAGCTAAGGATGCTGACAGAACCATAAAGAGATTTTTTTATAGCACTGTAATCTTCAATTAGACACCAACAATGGCATTTGAATCATAAATATGTTTTATATGTGTGACGAAAATATACTGTTTCAATATTACAAGACTATCACTGACATCTGTCACCAACACAAAGTGCCACCATTTCCTTCAAAGGTAACTATATAAATCACTGCAGATGTTTATATGCTAGCAGCAGAAGCCAAGATAAATCTACAGACCAGAGACATGCAGACGGATACACACCCATTGAGACAACTCTACTCAACAGGAAATGAGCAGTTCTAAGAAAAAGTATGTCTGTGACCTACAGGAGTTTTCTAGCCAATAGTTCTGCAGATACCCTTTTCAATACAGCAAATTTGAAGATGAAATTATAATATCACACAAAAAAAACCAGAGGAAATAAAATTAAACCACGTTTTCTATTGGTTTCTGACAATTTTTTTTTTCCTACAGGTTATGTGCAAACCTCTTATGTGGAAGAATAAGTCCTACATGATCAAATGAATGTCATAGACGGCAGAAGCTCACCCCTTTCCATTTACATAGAAGCTCATTTTCTGCTCTGAGAGGGCCTTGCATGTGCATGTGACTTATAATAAAAGAATTCAAACACTGCTGAGCCAAAAGACTCAAGGAAACTTTTTTTTTTTGGTATTGGAAATCGAACTCAGGGTCTTGGGCTTGCAAGGCAGGCTGCTAAGCTATATCCCAGGCCCTCAAGGAAACTTTTTGAAAAGAACCACTTACAGTCTCTGTGCGACTGCTGCTGGGAGGGCGGTATGTCCAATCTATGGTCAGTTTTTCAGTGACTTGAGAAGTTGACTTGAAGGTGCATCTCAACTTGATCTTTTCTCCAACGTAACCTCGCACATGAGCATCTGCATTAATCTCCAAGGAAATGACGATATGAACACCTAATCAAAGGATGACCAAACACCTAAATGTATTTGTTTTCATGATATGAGTGAACAATACAGGCGTGCCATTTATCATTCTTAGGGGTCTCAGCAAACACCCAGAGCAATCAATATCTTCCCAGGCAAGGTCACAAGAGACAAAGAGTCAATGTCTGCATTAATCTAGGAGAGAATTTTCATCATTTTGATACCTTAAATCATAGATGGAATACTTGGGTAAAAATTTAAAAGCTGATCACACCAGCATTTTTCCAAACACAGGCTTGTCGCCAAATTAAGTACAAACAAGAAGGGCTACCCACAGCAGGCTGGAAGGCAGTATCGCCCACTCACTCTCAGTCTCCCTGCACACCCCCACAAGCATGCATACACACAGGCTCCAGGAATACAGCAGCTTCTGTGGGGCTGGAGGGACTTACCCCAAGTAAAACATGATTGCAGCATGAAGCTACCACTGCCTCAAGCATCAGCAAAATAAAAACAGAGAATGAAAATAAGGGAAAAAAATTTAAGAGTTTGCTTTTGTTTTTGATTTACTGCCCCAATGTTCTATTTAGTTTCCCTCATATTTCTTAAAGCTGGTAATGAATCACATTAAAAGCAAATTATGAGCTGGGTGTGGTAGCACATGCTGCCTGTAATCACAGCACTCTGGAAGGCTGAGGTAGGAGGACCTCAAATTTAAGCCCGGTCTAGGCAACTTAGCGACTTAGCAAGTTCATGTTTCAAAATTTTAAAAAAAGAGAGCTGGGGGTATAGCTCAGTGTGAAGGCCCTGGGTTCAATCTCCAGTAACATAAAAAAAAAAAAAAATTAAGTAAATTATAGGAAGGAAAACAAAATATAAAAATAAGGTAACATTTTTAAAAGCTTCTAGTGACCTCCTCTTTCTAAAACCACTCATACCCACTAGCTCTTTGGCAGCAGGCTGGTGCAGTGATTAAGTATTCAGACTCCTAAACCACTGGATCCAGCCCTTGCTGGCTCTGCAACCTTAGCAAGCTACTTTACATCTTCACCTTCATGAATCTGTGGGGCTGACAGTAGTACTTACCTCAGAAGTTCACTGTGAAGACTCAATGAGTTAAAACACAGACAACACTGAGATGCCCACCTAATCTCGAGTAAACACCAGGGCATCTTGATACCATCATCATTATTCACCTCTCCAGTTCTACATTCCCTTAACCTTTCCTACACAGTTCTGAGTCACCAGCTCCTCTGCTTTACCTCTGCCTGCTTTGTTTTTTGTTTTTGTTTTTGTTTTTTTTGCGGCACCGGGGATCGAACTCACAGCCTCGCACCTGCCAGACAGGCGCTTAAGCTACTAAGCCAAACTCCAGGCCCTGGTTTTTTTGAGGAAGGGTCGCACTATGTAGCTCAGGGCGGCCTTGCGTTCCCGTTGTAGCCCAAGCCGGCCTTGAACTCACAACGCTCCGCCTACCTCAGCCTCCGGAGTGCTGGGATTAAAGGCGTGCGCCACCACGCCCGGCTCCTCTGTCTGCTTTGAATCATTTTCTCCTTCCTCTCTAGACAATCTAGTCTGGTCACATTCCTCTTAAATGGAGGAGACCAAGACTGAGTGCACTAATAAAAACTCTCACAAGAATCAACCCATCTCATATACAAGGATTACTCCTGCTTCTTCCATAGCATCCTTTCTGTCTTTACCCATGCTAAATTTGTCATTTCTTCTATGCTTTTGCAAATGCTCTTTCCTCTCCCTGAAAAGCCCTCATCCCTCTATCCTGGATCTTTCTTAAACCCTCACTCCTGATTCATCAGTGTGAAAAAAAAAATCTTTATTCATGGCTCAAAATCCAGGTCTAGCCGGGCGTGGTGGCACAGGCCTTTAATCCCAGCACTCGGGAGGCTGAGGTGGGAGGCGTTGTGAGTTCGAGGCCGGCTTGGGCTACAACATGAGTGCAAGGCCGGCCTGAACTACATAGTGCAACCCTGTCTCAAAAAACCAGGGCCAGGGAGTTTGGCTCAGTGGCTTAAGAACCTGCCTGGCAGGTGCGAGGTTGTGAGTTCAATCCCTGGTGCAAAAAAAAAAAAAAAAAAAAAGATCCAGGTCTAAAAAGTGGAATATGGAAATGAATAGATAATCTATACCAGAGATGGCAAATCTTAGAGCTTTCAATGATAACAAACAACCTACTGCAACACAAGTGCCATACATTTACCACCATTGATCTATACTGTCTCTTCATCTCCTCCCCTTATACTAAAACAAAAGTATAGTACAGAGACTTAAAGTATTTACAATTAGCCAGATTTAGACTAAGGTTCCAGTTTAGCTACATTCTGGCTATTTGACCTTGATCACAGTACCTAACCTGTTCAAGCTTCAATTTTTTCATTTGATAAATGGGAACAATAACCAAACTTACTTCACTGTATCATTCTGAAGACCCAATATGATTTTAAAAGATAACATATGAATTGAGTGTGGTGGCACACACCTGTAATCTCAGCACTCAGGGAGGCTGAGGCAGGAAGGTTTCAAGTTGAAGACCAGCCAGGGCAAATTTGCAACCAAGCATTACCTCCCGTGGGTTCTTGGTAAATTTGCAAGTCCCTGTCTCAAAAAAAAATTTTTTTAATTATAAATGTTGGGGATATTGCTCAGTATGAAAATCCTGAATTCAATCTTCAGTGCTGGTGGGGGGAAAATAGCATATAAAATGCTTACCATAGCACCTAGAAATAAAAATGTTCAATAAATGTTAGCTATTATTGTTTGTTTTTAAACACCACACATATTCAAAACTTTTAATAATATCCTATTGGGCTATGATATAAAATTCAGACAGTAACAATCTATCCTCAAACTTTTGCCATTCTGCCACTAACGCATCTAACCCCCTTCACTATGCCTGCAATGTCCTGACATTTCCCAAATGCATTATGCCCCTGCACCTGTGCCTTCCTTTAAATATATCTTTGTCTGGAAGGATGTTCGCATCTCTTCTCACCCTATATGGGCTGTTCTCCACCACATCATATCCCCACACACACACACTTCCCAAACCAGATCAAATATTGACACAGTTTGTAGCTCCTGCCCAAATTCCTTCATGAAGTTCACTGTTTTTCTTCCATGTTCTTATAATACTGCTACATAATGCTACTCTAGCAATATGCCATTGATTGCACATAATTTATAACATCTATTTCCTCCATTAAATGCAAGCACCTCCAGGGCAAAAATTCAGAGAGATTCAGAGGCATAGGAAGACTGGAAAGAAAGAGGTGGATAGGTCGCCATAAATTCTACTACGGGAACAAAATGTGCTCATTAACCAACCAGTCTCTCTATCACCTTCCTAACAGTATTTTCAACACCCTTAACTCCCTTTGCTTCTATCTTTCCATTGTGCTCATTCAGGAAAAGCTCTGCTCTTGATGACCTCTTCTATATTGGGCTGGTGTAACATGAAGAGGAAAAAAATTACACAACTGCAGTTACGATGAGGGAAATTAATGTTCAAGAAAGGGTGGTGTTAGGAATGACTCCCAGGTCTCTGACTTGGTGATCACTGAGGGAAGACTGGAAATGTACCAGGCTTGGCAAGAGAACCTGGATTTGATTCTGGATGAATTTAAATGTCATTGAGATCGAGATGCCCAAGGGATAATATCAAATGGATTGTTGGTTTAGGGTAAAGGGTCAGCAAACTATGGCCCATGGATCAAATGGAAGCAAACTGATCTCATAGGGGAAGGCAAACTAAGAATAACTAATACCTGACCATACTGAAAGCTTTGTGGATGACCTTCACTGCCCTAAACCAATCATTACCTCCAGTGGGTTCCTGGAAATAGCTAAAAAGTTCTTTCAACACCTTTATGTAAACAACATTTTATTAGAATAATGCCATGTTTACTTGCTTATAGATTGTCTATGGCTGCTTTTGCACTTTTTCCAGAACTGAATAATTGCAATAGAGACCACGTGCCTGCAAAACCTAAAATATTGGGCTGGTGATATAGCTCAGCAGCAAAAGCTCTTGCCTGGCAAGTGCCAGGTCATGAGTTCAATTCTCGGTACCACCGTAAAAAAAAAAAAACACCCTAAAATATTGACTTTCTGTCCCTTAATGGAAAAAGTTTGCCAATGCCTGGCTTAGAATAAAGAAGAGACCTGAGTTAGAATTATAAATCAGAATCCCTCTAATCTCCCTCTAACCAATTCTCCACACTGATTATTACACACAACCTCCCTCTCCCCTCCACATCTCTGGCAGTTTCTATCAAATTCCTTTCAAAACCTTCTCCTTTCTAATCAAGTGTTACAGTCATTCAGGAACTTCCACCTTAGTCCAATATTCTTATACATATTTATCATTTAATCTAAGTCGAAAAGCATCCTGACCAAGTGAACATGCTAACTACAAATATATCCATAAAAAATGCTTAAAAGTTAATCTGAGGAAAAGAACTGCATTTTTAACATAAGTAATTTTATACATGGAAGAAATTAAATAAATATGATGAAACAAAGATTCTAATTTTTTTTTTGAGACAGGGTCTCACTAAGTAGTGAAAGGTAGACTTGAACTCACTTACATAGCCCAGATTGGCCTCAAACTCACAGCAATCCTCCTGCCTCAGCCTCCTAAGTGCTGGAATTACAGGTGTGTGCCACCATGCCAAGTTAAAGATTCCAATTTTATATACCTCACTTTCCAAATATAAATTGGTCAATTTTTGCTTCATATAATTGCACATTTACATGGAAAAAAATAAAAATATAAAACTAGGCTCCCTAGTCTATCATTTCTACACACTTAAACACCTGTTATAGTAAGACCAGACTTATAATTTAAGGAGAATTCAACCAAGCTAGTAATTTAAGGGGTCTTATCTTTGAGGACATTAGGTAAATAAACACTGGTACAAAACCAAGGTCTATCACCTAACAAATTTTAAAATAAGACCACCAAAAAATGAATGAAACATTGAAAACATGCTAAGTGAAAGAAAAAAGCACATATTGTATAATTCCATTTATACGAAATGTCTAGAACAGGCAAATTTCTAGGAAAAGAAAGTAGACTCGTGGTTGCAAGGGCTGGGGAAAAGTAAGAATGAATACAAGGTTTCTTTCTGGGGTGATGAAAACATTCTAAAATTGATTCATGTAACTATGAATCCTAAAAACTACTGAATTGAACATTTTTAAATGGGTAAATTATATAGCTTGTGAATTATGTCTCAAAACTGTTATTTCAAAAAAGCAAAACAAATCTATTCAACAAGTACACAGATCATAAAACCAATTTTAATGTTTGAATTACTTGGTACACTGGATTTGGTTTTTTGTTTTGTTTTGTTTTTGTACCAGGGATCGAACTCACGACCTCGCACTTGCCAAGCAGGCGCTTACCCCACTGAGCCAAATCCCTGGCAGTATACTGGATTTGAAGGAACTCTTCAATGTAAAATGACATTAGGTTTAAGAAAATACTTATCATGTTTGTAGGTCCAGCACTTGGGAGGCTGAGGCATGAGGGTTGCCATAACTTTGAGGCCAGATTGGGCTATACAGTGAGTTTAAGGCCAGCCTGAACTACACAGTAAAAACCTCTCTCAAAAAACAAAACACACTCATCGTTTCTAGAATTTTCTTCCTCAATGGGACAACATTTGAACATTTCCCATGGTGGGAGTAGATAGTTTACATGAAGTGACAGTAGGGTAGCCTAAATACTAAGTTACAAAAAGAATTTAGCTGAAAAAATTGGACACTTGTGATGAAACAGGCAGCTGGGAGGTATCAGGGAGTGTGCTGGCTGCATAAGTATTAGTCACCAGGTAAATAAAAACTTCCTAGACCTACCTGATGAGATTTAAGGCACCTGAAATCTTTACATTTATAAAATATTAAAGGTCCGTTTTAGAAATCCTCATTATTTACAGAGAAATTTTGTGAAGTTAACAATTCATTCTAATGCTAGTTAGCTATATCGATACCTAATTTTCAAAAAAGCCACAAACACACAAAATCCAGGAAATAACTGCACTCCAAAGTGAAGTTAATTAGGTTGTACTGAAAATACATGCAATTTGTTTTTTTGTGTTTTTTGTTGTTGTTCGTTTGTTTGTTTGTTTTGTACCGGTGATCGAACTCACGACCTCGCACTTGCCAGGCAGGCGCTTGTGCTGCAGAGCTAAATCCCCAGCAATGTACGCAATTTTAAAACTGCGTGAAAGCCAAACGTGTCCAAAATTTAATGCAATGTTCTCTTGTCAATACTGTAGTCTGACATTAGTTAAAAGATTAAAATTTCAAGAGTCCGTATGTTTTTTCTCATGTTTTTAAATGTGTCAAAAATATTAAGACAACTTTTTCTTCAATATGCTTCTCTATTTCAATGAAATCACACCACTTCTATTGACAAACATACACTTTATTTTATAGCCCCTGCCTCTCATTTACAAACACGTGAAATTACCAAACGTCATGATTGTTTCTCAAATGTACTGGAACAAACTACTGACCATTAGAATTGCTTTCCTCTAATCAGGGTACAAAGCACTCAAAACCCTAGCACACAATTACTACTATTTCATACAAGGTAGCACCTGGCGCTCCCAGAGTTTTGTGGTTTCAGAGTCGGGTCATCACCAAAAGACAGTGCCAAATCACACAGGGTGACCGGATGAGCTCCCACAGCTCAGGTAAATCTTGACAAGACACCAACTCTCCACAATGGGCAGGTGTTAACCAGAATAAAACAGCTTCTGCCACACCCTCCTTTCCTTCCTTCCCAGAAAGCCTACCAGGGGCTTTCCTGAGAACTCCCACCCGGAACCGGAAAAGCGACCATCTTCCCTAAACCCCACCAGCCGGAAATGGAGCCCCGCAGGCTGGCGCACTCACCCTGAAAAAATAAGATGCCCAGCAGTGGAAGGAGCGCGCAGCCACGGCCTCCAGCCGCTCCGCTCTGCTGCATCCTGACAGTTCTTCAGATACCTGCACACCTGTTTACAGTTCCCCGTAACCACACGGGTAGCACCGGAAATGACGTCAGAGTGGGCGGCAGCTAGAACACTGAAAATGGCCTTGCTGTGTTGCCATAGAGACATGGCTTCTTTCCGGTAGCATACCAGGTGTCACTTAACAGCATTTCTTTGAAGCTCAGGTTAGAGTTGGTTGCCTTCTTACTTTAAAATTACAGACTCTGGAAAATTTGACATTTTATTCTTACAGAATTCTGCAGGACTAAAGAATCTTAATTCTCTATATTCCCGATATATTTATGCCCCTAGAGTTATGTTAGTTGAACTCAAAAATAGATTTTCATAAATTTATAGCCTAAAAGACCTAAGAGAGTATACTGGGTTGATCGGTCAGTATATAAATATGTATTAGTCCCTTGTGTGCCTCAAGTCTGTTAGGTTCCTGTCCTTCTTAATGTAGCTATTATAGCATCCAGAATTGGGATTAATTTACTATTGACAGCCAATATGTGCCTCAAGTCTGTTAGGTTCCTGTCCTTAATGTGTGCCTCAAGTCTGTTAGGTTCCTGTCCTTCTTAATGTAGCTATTATAGCATCCAGAATTGGGATTAATTTACTATTGACAGCAGCAATGCTCAAGTCATTAATCATACATTAGAACTAAAGGGTAACGAGTCTGTATATGTTTTGATTGGAAAAGTAAGTTATGTTATCAAAGTACTTGGGAGTTAAATGAGAAAGTGTCACATTCTTCTGAAAAAGATGGTACAGGATAGTGCTTTAGTCCTTAGCCTATTCTGGAATTGTCATATGGTTAATGAAAGCAGAAGGGGAATAATGATATGCTTCAGCTTTGGGGAAAATTTAGTAACTTCCCATTTCTCAACTGCCATCTCCTTATTAGACTTGAAAGCTCAGTTGAGGAAGTAATGCAAGAGTACCAAATAGAATAGGTGATACATTCTTTCAAGAGCTGCATCTAAGCAGTATTGTTTTGCCCAATTTCCAGCTAACCAAAGCAATGTGAAACTTCTATAGAAATCCATGTTTTTGTTTATCCAATAGAAACTTTTTTTTTTGTACTGGAGATTGAACCTAGGGCCTTCACAGTGATATACATCCTCAGCCCTTTTTCATTTTTAATTTTGGGACAGTGTCTCAAGTCACCAAGTTACCCAGGCTGGGTTTGAACTTGCAGTCCTGCTGCATCAGCCTGCCAGAGAATTGGGATTATAGGTATGCACCACCACACCCAGGTAATTCTATCCATTACTGACTTCCAGACTGTCTCTACTATGAAAACTTTCCAGTGAAGACAAAATATATACAAAGGGTGATCCAAAAAGAAAGTTGAATATTTAAAGAAAATTTATTACAGTAAAATACACATTACCATTAATCCCCTCAAAATATTCCCCCCAGCTTCAAACACACTTACCCATCATTCTTGCCACATTTCGAAGCATTTCTGGAAGTCATATTTCATGAGTGTCTTTATGACGTGATCAAAAATATAGTAAATACTGCTGCCACATGCAATCCAGTGCAAAGGCAGACTCAAAGACACTACAAACACACACACACACACACACATTAGTGTGACGTCATCATCTTACTCACTGGATCTGACATCATGCAACATTTGTCTCTTTCCCAGAGTCAAAATGACAATAAAAGGTGAATATTTTTAATTAATTCAGGACATTAAGGCAGCCAGGATAGTGCAAATAAAGACATTCACAAAAGAGGACTTTCAGAACTTTCACTACTTCAGAAAGTGGCAGGAACAATGGGATAAGTATTTTGGGAGCAAGGGAATATGAAAGGGCTTAATAACAATGTATTTTTTGCTGTAATAATTTTTTAATTTAAATATTCATTGTACTTTTATTTTTTTATTTTTTTATTTTTGGTACCTGGGATCAAACTCACAACCTTGTGCCTGCCAGGCAGATGCTTAGGACACTGAGCTAAATCCCCAGCCCTATATTTTGAGCCAGGATCTCACTATGCAGTTCAGGTTGGCCTTGAACTCATTTTGTTGGCAAGGCTGATCTCGAACTCAACGATCCTCCTGCCTCAGCCTCCCAAGTGCTGATTCATTGTATTTTTAAATCACACCTCATGCAACTGTTTTCTGTTAACCTGCTATGTAAAATTTTCACACATGCATATAGGAAAATTCTATAATTTATAATTCTTTATTACTAAACATTTATTTACATAGTGTTTAAAGTATAATAAAAAATAAATTACAATACAAAAATGTTCTTCAGGAAGGAGACACTAAACAACAAGGCCATATTACCCCTTGGGTATTTAGCCAAGACACAAACTGTAAGACTGCTGGAAAAACTGAGTTTTTAACTACTACTTCATTTCACTTATGGAGCATCATCAAGATATCTGTTTAAAGAAATATCCAGTTGTATTTTGAAGGGTTAAACTACAAACAAAAATATAAAGTGTGGATTAAAGGTATTATAGATTTCAAATCTAATTTTTAGTTTCCAAACTGGGTATTGAGAGTTTAGTGGAGTTTTTTGGTGTTTTTTTTTTTTTTTTTTTTGGTTTTGTCAGTTTTTTTGGTACTGGGGATTGAACTCACAATCTGGCAAGTTTAGTTTTTAAAAGGCAGAATGAGATAGGTATAGGATGAATTTCAGAATTAAGGGTCATATGTAAATTATACTAATTTTTTTTTCTCGGCACCGGGGATTGAACTCACAACCTCGAACCTGCCAGACAGGTGCTTAAGCCACTGAGCCAAACTCCCAGCCTTAGTTTTTTTGAGGCAGGGTCACACTATGTACCTCAGGCCAGTCTTGTGCTCGTGTTGTAGCCCAAACTGGCCTTGACCTCACAACACTCTTCCTACCTCAGCCTCCCAAGTGCTGGGATTAAAAGTGTGCACCACCATGCCTGGCTTTTTAAATTATACTAATTTTAAAGAAATACACTTGATCTTGGCCAAAAGTCCAAGAAGCAATTAAAGAAATACTGGAAAAAATACCAACATCCAGCATCCTTAAATATAGATAATCTATTTGAAAATTCCAATTCATTAAAAATAAAATAGTATCAGCATCTTAGTTCATGAAAACTGAAAATGTCATATCATAAAGATTTGTCTTCGACTTAAACTTGGAGATGTTTTCTTTCTCGGCTTGTTTTGTTTTGTTTTGTTTTGTCTTTTGAGACAAGATCTTGCTATGCAGTTCAGGCTCACTCTGTAGCCCAGGCTGGTCTTGAACTTGCAAAGATCGTCTTGCCTCAGCCTCCCAAGTGCAGGGATTACAGGTGTGCACCACTACACCTGGTTGGAAGATGTTTTCTATCCTTTAAACAAATACATAAATTTGGAAAGATACTGGGTAACCAGACACTTTTGTAAAAGCTCTCTTCTTTCCATAGCCCACTTACAAAGTATATCTACCAATATACAAGGGGAAAAAGAATAGTTTCATTCTGTTAAAGTAGTTTTGGTATTTCTTTGCTCTGTACCAAATTCTCTGTCCCTTAAGCAAGTGAATTACAATAAAAAAAAAAACTTAAATAATCTCTTCCAGTTCTCAAACTTTTGTATAATACTGTACAAAATTATCATCATTTAGAGTTGGTCTTTTTTCACCAGACCTAAGTTTTTAAAGTTGTTAGATACTATTTCAGACCTCTTCTATTAAACTGCTTACTGATTCCAGTCTGCAAATGAGCATAGATTTTCCTCTGTGAAAGATAATTCAGTGGAAAGTCAGGGCAGAAATCTATACAGTAACAGCTCACGAAAGACCTACACTGTTAATTATTTTTCACAATAAAGAAAAAAATGACAAGTGATGCACCTTGAAGTGGCATTTGCCAACATATTAGTGTCTATGTGACCTTTTGTAGTTACTGCATGATTTGGACTTGAGCTATTTTAAATATTGGATTAACTGGTAAAACAAAAACAAAAAACCTTATCACCTGGGAAACTAAAAAACTTCAGTAAAATAAGGTGTGTCCCATACTTAAAGAGAGCCATAAAAAATCACACCTAACAGTTTGTCCTTGGAATTTCCTTTTAGTCGAAAAATGACTGGGAGGCTTACCTCACCCTTTAATGGAAATGTGAGAAGGAAAGAAAGTACACATTAACTTTAGCAGCAAAAATGATGCTCTAAAGAAATGAATGTGTGAAAGGAAATGTCTTGACAGACAAATTGGCCTTTATCCCTTTTGTTGCCAACGTATGTGTATACAAGTCATACTCTATAGGGAGTGTGTAAGGGCAAAAATGTAGCTTCTTAATTTATAAAAACTAATGAGGATTTGAAAAATATTCATAGTCTGAAATTAAATAAAACCTTAATAATGAGACTGTGTGAGTCTGACGGCTCAAGAGCGCTATGCTGCCTGCAGAGAGATGTTGTTTATCTTGGTGGGTATGTTCTGCAGAATTTGTCGGAAGACAGGTCACAACTGGAAACACCAGAGAAAGGTTTCCATGAATTTCAACAAATACTACAGTTTTTGTTGTTCTTGGAAATCTTCAGCTTCCTAAAATATAAAACAAAAATTGAAGTTGATAATATATTTGAGAAAAATACATTACAGTAGCTTACATTGTGAATTACATACGTAATAGTCTGCTGTCCATTATAGAAGGAAAATATCTTTGTTCCCTCTTGAACTTAATCTTAATTTTAAAAAAAGGTTCCTGAACCTTCATACATGATTCTCAGAGTCAGTGTCCTTTATGCATAGCCTGTAAGTACCTTGCATGAACACCTGGATGATCCACAGCTCTCACACAGTCATACATTGTTTCCCTTCTCCCTCCCTTCCCCTTACAAACAAAATCAGACATGTACACAAGTGGAGAAGATGTGTATGGAATTCATCCATCACCTAACTTTGAAGAATTTTTTATATTGCTTTTTTTTTTTTTTGGCTGAACTTGTTAAATCAAATTACTGACACCCTAGTATGTTTTGGAGGGTGGGGAGAAATACCAGGGACACATAAAATAATCAGGGAGACCCCTTCAGAGATGAGCCAGACAGGTCAGAAAGTTGAGGAACGAGAGCAACGCTGCTTATGAACCTTACCAATCAAGGATGTTAGTCTGTGTCTTCTAAAGAAACAGAAATCTTTTTTTCTTGGTTGAGCCTTTCTTCTTCACTTCTGTAACAAACAGAAACCAAATGTCGGGTGAATAAGACAAGAAGCAAAGGAAATAAATCCAGTCTAGAGAAATATCAGGTAGAGTATCCACCACTCCCCACCCAAGTTTTAGGAAAAATTACTTTTACCTGGGAGTAGATACAAGTTTACAGAGAGATAACCCATTGCATACCTCCACATGACCTGGGTGTCTGAACTTAGACATTTTCAGAATATAAGGGACTACAATGTGGGATCCAATCTGAGGACTCCAGAAGTTTAAAATATACACCTTACTTTATCATTAGTGTCCTAGCTCTGATTTCTGCTCCTGTTCAAAAACAGAAAGTTTTGTGTTGACCTAGAAGTTGTCTTTACCAATTATATTTCTATTCAAGCCAGATCCTCAGAGGTGGGTTTCTCAGGTTCTTTGAAAAATCAGTTGTATTCATTTCAGTAAGGATTTACTGAGGAAAAGATATAGTGTTGGAAAACTGTATATCCACATGCAAAAAAAGAATTAGAATTCCTGCATCAACCATATATACAAATTAACTCAAAATGGATCAAAGAACTAAAACTATAACATTCCTAGGAAAAATATAGGTATAAATTTTCATGATGTTGAATTAAGCAGTGGTTTCTTAGATATAACACAAAAGCACTAGTAATAAAAGAAGGAATAGATAAATTAGACTTCATCAAAATTTAAAACCTTTGTGCCTTAAAGGATTTTATCAAGAAAGTGAAATAACAACCCATAAGATGGGAGAAAATAATTGTAAGTCATATATAGTCCTGATAAGGACTAGTATCTAAAATGTATGACAAACTATCAGGGACCCGGCCTAGATCCCCAATCTCCCAAACAAGTGTACAGCAAAAGCTTAAATAAATGTGACAAGTGGTATGATTTTAGGACTCCAGGAGGATCAGAGCCCTCTGCAGAGTTCTCGACTCTGTGGCTATGATGAGGGCTAAGACGAAGAGCTTCTCTGTGCAGCCCATATTTATTTCCATAATAAACAAAGAGAGGGGATACTGAGGAAAGCAGGGGAATGAGCAGGACCTTGGGAGTCACTTCAAGGACTTCTCTAAGTAGTAAATTGTGCCAATTTTAGGAGAACTGTCTTATCTCCATGATGACATTTATGGTGGGAGTGAGACGCCTGCAGGTGTGAGATATCTGCAGCTGCAGTCTCTATCTACTTAATTGGGCTTGAGCCAAGGGTCTTCGGCAGTGACCTTATCTTGCCCTTTGAGGTATCTCTGGCCTCATAAGCCACCACAGGCCTCAGCCAGGACCAGTGATTCATAGAGGTTCACTTACTATGAATCAGCTCCCATCACCAGGTAAGGGGCCTAGGCCAAGGACAGACTCACAGATAAACACAGAAACCCAATTAATTTTAAATCCTGCTCAGAGTCACTTCGTAGTGGTCTCCAACAACGAATTCTTAGAACTGAACATTTAAAAGACAAGTAACCAACCCAGTTTTAAGGCAAGCAGATTATCTGAACAGGTTTATCTCGAGATAAATATACAAATGGCCATTAAGCAGTTGGAAAGTTGCAAATCAAAATATAGCGAAATACCTCTTCGTGTCCACTAGATGGCCACAATAAAAAAGACAATAAGAAGTGTTGGTGAGGATGTGGAAAAAGAACCCTCCTGTATTGCTGATAAAATGTAAAATACAGCTGTTTGGGGAAGCAGACTGACAGTTCCTCCAAAAATTAAACAGAGCTACGATCTAACTCAGCAGTTCCACTAACTTCTAGAAGAATTGAAAACATGTCTGTACAAAAACTTGTAGACGAATGTTCATAGCAGCATTAGTCATAATGACCAGAAAGTATTTAAAAACCTTAATGCCCATCAGTTGATAAAGGTATAAACAGTATATGGTAAACCCACCCTGGAATACTATACACACATAAAAAGAAATGCAGTACTAATATATGCTACAACACTGATGAACTTTGACATTATACTAATGAAAGAAGCTGAATAGAAAAGGCTACATACTTTATTACTTCATCTATAGGAAATGTGCAGAATGGCCAAACCCTCACAGACAGAACATGGATGGGTAAGTGTCAGGGGCTTATGGAAGGTGAGATAGAAGAGTGATGGTTAAAGGAAGGGCAAGGAATTTTTTTAAGGGTGGGTGTTAAAATGTTTCTGGAATGTCAAAATGCTTCTGGAAACTTTGTGAATATTAAAAGGGTGAGTTTTATGGTATATAAATTTTACCTCGATTTTGAAATGCATTTATTGAGCACCTATGATCAGCACAACAGACTCTAATGCATTGATTCATAGTGACCCTGCTGACTGTCCAGCCTAATTGTTCTTACAGATGTATTTCAGCTGGGCATGGTGGCACACACCTGTACTCGTAGCACTTGGGAGGCTGAGGCAGGAGAATTGCCACAAGCTCGAGGACAGCCTGGGATACCTAGCAAGACCCTTTCTCAAAAAAAACAAAACAAAACAAGTTCTAGCCCAACCTGGGCAGCTCAGTAAATTAGCAAGACTCTGTCTCAAAATAAAATAAAATAAATGAAATAAAATAAAATAGGCTGGAGATGTAATGGTACAGCACTTGCCTTATATGCCTTGGTACTTAAAAGAATAGTAATCAGGGATATTTCAGAAAAGCTTTACTTAGCAAATTTTTACAGCATCAAATCCCACATAGTTAAGAAATCCTATGATGAAATCTTTTGTAAAATTAAGAAATGTGTTGTAAAGTTACTTTCCACACCCTAATTCATTGATCCAGTGAATCACAAGTATTTTATATAGTATTTATTCAGAGGGAAACAATTGCCCTCAACAATTATTTAGGCCCATTACAAAATACCAAGAGTCGCCATAAGAAAGTATTAAGAGGACTCTTTCCCATTACTGCCCAGCCTTACGGTTTTATCTCCACCACTCTGTGAGCTCTTTCAGTCCACCGCTTTTTCCGGAAATGCTGGACAAGGACCACCACGATTACAATGATGACCATCAAGGCACAGGCAGAGCCAATGGCCAGAGCCAAAAAGTACATCTCAGAGAACTGTACTACAAGGAGAAAAAGATCAAGTGTCAAGTTGAAATTCTAAAAAGACAAAGAAATATGGTGAAACCCAAGGCCATAACAGGCATATATTTCATTATTAAATGGAATCTTCCTTTCTTTTATTCCTGTGTGTAAAACACCATGTTACCTTGTAAACCCCAGTAGCAGCAGGAAAGCCACACAGGCTACATTAGTGATTCGGACAGGAGTAGCTGCACAGTAGTACTTGAGAACTTTGAAATGCAGTACCAAATTAGAAACACTGGAGTGGTATCCAGGCAATCTGTGTTTTAACATGTCCTGCAGGTATTAGGATGCCCACTAAAGTTTTAAAAACCACTGAAGCAGGTAAAATGCCCAGTGTGGTGACGTTATGCTAACCTGATCAAACCCAGTCCCCAGCCCTTTTTCCTGACTGCATCTCACCTCTGTCGCTCATTCGGTCATTTATTCAGATTCCCAGGCACTGTGGAAGTAATGAAAAACCAAAAAAGACACTACTGTAAAGGAGCTCTTGCCCCCTGGGAAGATAGGCGAGTAAATTAGTAACTAATCTAGTGGATAAATGGCAAAGGAGGGAACCCAGAGGGAAGCCCCTAAACCAGACAAGAGCCCATGAAGCCTAGTTCTTCTGTCTTTTAACTTGATTTCTGATTTAAACTTAAGTAAACCCTCAGAGCCAGAAAGGACCTCAGAGAATGTCCAGCCCAGCAGTTTCCAGCCTAAAGTCCCTCGAGAATGATGGAGAAGGGAGGAGTGAGATTTGACCACAAGCCCATAAAAGTCATGTCTTGTTGCATATGTATGCATTTTTTGCATGTGGGAAACAGAGCTCTGGCTTTAATTATACTCTCAAAGAGCAGTGATTTTGATATGTTTAAAATCCATTGATTTCTCATCTAACTGAAGAAACTGAGATCTGAAGGCATTACATTACTTCTTTCAGTGCTCAGATGGCTTCTCCAGGTCACTCAGCCCTCTGTTAGTAGGGTCTCAAGAGATCATTTTAAACTGTACTTAGAATGAAAGGAAGAAGCCCTACCGCTTTATACACTGCTTATACATTTGGGGTAGTAATACTGTGGGTTAAGAGCTCACACCAGAGAAAGCAAAGTTAAAATGCCATCTGTACTATTTGCTAACTGTGTGATCTGCAGTAATTAACATTTTGGAGCCTCAGTTCCCTCCATGGATAACAATAACAATATCCATTTCCTGAGATCTTATAAAAAACAATTCATGTAAACTGTTCCATACACTGCTAATAAGCATTTAATATATAGATGTTAAAATTTTTAGCATAGCTCAGAGTTTGGAAAATTTTCATTTATCTATTTGTCCTCACACATTTAAGTACAGTTGGTAAATAGTAGCCATGACTTAAACCCAGATATACAACTTGTAAGTGTTGTGGTCTTTATTCTGTGTTCCCTCAAACCATTTTCTAGATTGTCCTTTACAGAGGCATAGGCAGTAAAATACACTAGTTTGGAGCACAATTTTAGAGTCAAAGATGATTGAGGTTGAGTCCAAAGTTACTCCACTTACCAGCTACAAGTGGTTTAACTTCTGTGAGCATGATAAACTGATGAAATACTTAGAGAACAGACAAAGTGTATCATGTAAAGTCCCTGGCATGTGCAAAGTCGTCAGCAAATGTTAGCTACTCATGACTGTTATCTGCCTCCTCTGGTGGGGTGAGGATTAGAAGAGATAGACATGACAAGCATTTGGACAGTGCCTGGCACAGAGCAGGTACTCCGTAAGTATCTTGAATAAATAAGAGAATAAACAGACCTATTGTTAGCCTCTTATCAGAGGTGCTTCCTCTCCCTTTCACCATCTCAAAGCCATTTTTTGTGACAGATTCCCTGGATCCCTTTGCTTTACTTTCTGTTTCTTTCCACAACCAGATAAAGCCTTTCTCTTTTTACCCAAGAGTTCTTCAGTCTTCCCTGTGAAGTTCTCAGCTCTGAAGCCCTAGGCCCTTTCTTTACCCTTTGAATCATCACACGAGATTGCTTGTCTCTTTTCTACCAGCTCTCACACTTCCCAAACCCATTTTTTCCCCATATAACCTACCAGTTTGCACAACACTGAGCCGGATCGTCCCTATTAGCCCATCCACATCTGGTGGGTTTTTCACCTGACAGGTGTATGTCCCATTGTCATCGAACTGCAGCTTCCAGAGGATAATAGAGACATCGTACCGGTCAAGGTTACCATCCCAGACCACCCGGTCTTTGAACCGCCCACTCATGGGTTTGAAGGGCTCCAAATGGTAGTAGAATACCTACAAAGAAGAAACGGCAAAAGGTTTTTTCACTGGGTACCTGGGCAAGGAGTCAGGGACATGGGAGCAGGAAAGAAACAACAGTAAACCTAACTAACCAGTTTGCAGCTTTTATATCCCTTGCTTGTCCTTCACTAACCTCTCAGTTCCATCAGTCTCTGTCCCAGAAACGATTTCCCAGCTTAACCCTGCCCTTGGTGTTTAAAGAAAATACAGGAAAGGCAAGGATAAATGGACAGGCGTAAGATGTTTCGAACCAAGGCTCCCCTAGAAAATAACAATAATCTACTTACAAACTGTTCAGGGCCCCCATCTCGAGGACGAAAATTCCAAGTCACTGTTAGTGCACCACCCACGGGGGCAAAGCTGGAAAAAGTGCATTTTAGCCGAATGTCTGTCCCATTCACAGCCTCCAGCGACCCCGAGGTGTAAATTTCCACAGCTGCAATGGGCCAAAGGGCTGCAAAGAAGGGAAGGAGGCAGAACAGTTAGTAAGAGGCGTAGTATGGAGAGAACTGCTTGATTTTCAAAATAATGTGGAGGGTGAGATGCACAGCTCTCAAACTTATTTCACCCCCAGTTGACATACTTCCTCCTCCCTCATAGACTTCTTGACCTCCTATCTCACGTGGTGACTGATAATACCAGGTGGTGAACCTTCCTAGTGCTCTTACTTTCTCCACAGCCTTATGGTACCAACTTCAAAACATAATAACAGCCAGGTGTGGTGGCCCATGCCTGTAATCCCAGCATTCAGGAGGCTGAGGCAGGAGGACCACTATGAGTTCGAGGCCAGCCTGGGCTACACAGTGAGTTCAAGGCCAGCCCGAGCTACATAGCAAGACCCTGTCTCAAAAAAAAAAAAAAAAAAAAAACCTCTAAATATTGTCAAATTGAGAGCAGAAACACAGAATTAAAGCAAATCACTGATTAGACATTACATAGTAAGGTGAAGCATTACATATTATGTGTAGAATGTTCTCCTAGCAGGTTGGTTTTCCAGAAAGGATCCTTGTTATATATATTTCATACTGTTACTAATCTTTTGCAGAAATTGGGTTAACCAATTCCAGACAACTGGTGCTTTCCTGCGCTCCTGGAACCTCTACACCACGTGGCGTATTTTACCGTATTTGCATTTGGAATGTGTATGTTGGGGCAGTTTCAAAACCACAGTGGGTCTCTCTAATGATCGTAGCTTTCCCGGTGGTGGGGAAGAATCCCAGGCAAGACTCACACAGAAGACCAAGTGCCAAGACCTGCTAAGCAGCGAGGTTGAGAGCAGCCGCACAAAAATGGTGTGTAACCTGAGATCAGAAAGCCCTCTCTGTGCCCGAATCACAACCGAACACACCTACACCTGTTTGTCCACAACAGTTTCCCCCAAACAACCCAGCAGCTGCAGTTTCAGTGAGGTCCAAACTGAAGGAAACTTCAGTTGGGGCTCAGGACCCCACACAAAACTCTAGTGACTCGGACGGTCAGCTCTCCGGTAGTGCACGCGTCGAAGGAGCCCGCCGGCTCTTACCTGTGAGCTGTAAGCCGAGGAGCAGCAGCACCGCGCGCGGAGGGCTCTTGCCATACATGAGGGAAACACAGCCCTGGCCCCGGAGACCAGACCCGGCAGGAGCAGGGCTCCAGCACCCCGCCAAGGCCAGTACGGAGCGGAGCGAGGCGCAGCGCCCTGTTTTCCCCGAGAGGAGTCTGCCGTCCTCACCTATGGGAGCCGCAGCGCCCGGGCGAGGCAGGCGAGGCAGCCGTGACTCATCCCGCCCGGCCGGCCGGTGCCGAGTGCAGGAATGAAAGGTGGGGCCTCCGCCGGCTCCCCGCGCCCTCTCCCTCCTCCCGCCCGCGCTGCACGCTGGAGCACGTCTGCCAAAGGTCCCAAACGCCCCAGTCCTCTCGTCGCTTTTCAGTTCGGCTGACAGAGCCCTGGCCTCTGGATGCCCTCGGAACAGCACGAGGAAGTGGTGCCAGGCTGAAAAGTTCCAGGCTGCTTTGGGTTTGGCCCACACTCACCCTTTTAAAACAGGCTTGGGGCTGGCCTGGAAAGCGGACGCTGGAGCCACCTTGCAGTGGTTCCACACCCCCAGACACCGCCCCGGGGCCGCATTAGCTCGGCCCGGATTCCAGCAGCCCTCCAGACCGAGCGTCCGAATTCCTTAGGACCCGGCAGTCAAGAGTTGTCCTACTGATACCCTCAATTTTAGCCAAATGTTGCCGCGAAGATTTTCTGCACCTTTTCTGCCCTGTCACTTTCCCCGAGTCGTAGCTGAAATAAGCCCCCAAACCAAATCCCAGTGTTTGACGATCCTTTCCCTTGAAGGATTTATAGAAGAATCAGAGCAGCATCCTTGCTCTCCTACCACCACCCTCTCGGTACGGTTTGCAAAGTGCTTTCCTGCGTGTGCTTTCATGTCCACAACACCCGTGTAGCAGCCTTTTTTTACCCATGAGGACCTGGAGAGCCCAGGGGAGGTAAATGATTTGCCCAAGGTTGCACGGCCAAGTGGTAGCAAAACAAACTTCTGACTCTCGGGTGTTGTGTTGATGTGACTAATCGAGAGGACCCTCAAGAGAAAGGTTTTTATATCTATTTTGTGCCTCAGATTTAATATGCCAGTTTTAGGTCAGCCATCTGTCAGAGAAGTCTGAAGAGCTGAGAAATTTAAGCAAGAGAAAAAGGCTTCACTGTCTAGAAAGAGGCACAGATTAATGAAGTAGCTGTTAGAAGTGGTAGGAGGGGAACAAAGGCTAGATGTGTGGTGAGGAAGTAGGCAGGATCAGATCAAAGCCCACGTAGAAAGCTTGGTCCGAATCCCCAGATTAGCAGTCCACAAACTCCTAAGTGATTCCTAGGCTCCTAGTTGAACCTGGAATACAAAAAGATAGAGCAAGGAGTAGGCTGAGTGAAAAAAAACATTAGACTGTGTGTGACTCAGTAGTAGAGAGCTTGCCTCACATGCTCAAGGTCCTGGGTTTCACCCAACACTGCAAAATAAAGGAAGAAAGAAAGAAAAGGAAAACATCATCAAAAGAGAAGCCCAATGTTGTGGTACATGTCTGTAATCTCAGACATGAGGAGGCTGAGGCAGGAGGATCATAATTTGAGCCCAGCATGGGCAATTTAGCAAGACTTCGTCTCAGAACAAAAAATAAGGGTCAGGGATATAGCCCAGTGGCACAGGTGCCTGCCTGGCAAGGGCAAGGGCAAGGTCTTGAGTTCGATTCCAGGTACAACAAATAAATAAATATAAAAAGGACCTGAACAGTAGCTCAGTGTGAAGACCCTGGCTCAGTATGGCAAAAACAAAACAAAAACAAAAAAAAATTCCACCAAAACCGGCAAATCATAGAAGTTTTTTAAAAAAAGAAAAACCCAGCAGAAAGATGATGTGCGCCTGGAGCCAAAGCAGACACAACAAAAATGTATTCTGTTAGAACCCAGAAGCTCAGTGGCTACCGCAGATGGAGACCAGCTGGGTGCTAGCAAGAACGTGTTAATGTGAAGGTGTTTCTGGAAAAAACCAGGTCTAGCTCCTTTGTCAGTTTCTAGGTCATTCCGAGCAACCTAAACTCAGCATGCTGGGATGTTGGGAACCTTCAACATAGTGATCAGTAAGATACAGCCTTTCTGGTGTGTGAGTCAGAAGAGGTCAGCTCCAAAAGCCTGAAAGAAAAAGGGTTAAAGGAAATTTGATCTTTTTGGTTGGCTTTCAGCTTTGCAAGGAAATGCAACCCTAGGGGAAGGAGAGTGGAGCCTAAGGTTTTGAAGTCTACAGCAAATTGCAAAATTTGGTGAGAGGTAGAGTTACCAAAGAGCTCAGGGACACAGTAACCCACAGCAGGAGAGGAGTTAGGGCAGGAAGAGCTGAACAGACTGCCTGTTGTAGGGGCAGAAGAATCCCTCCCAATAGCCAGCCTCCCAGAAAGCTGGCTGCCAGCCCTGCCCATATCCCATTCCTCAGAGAGGTCAAGTTCCTGGCTCTGTGCTCAGCAACACCCAGTTCCGAGTCACCTGTTCCCCTCCCTGGGCGAGGAAGGAGGCCAAGGGCTGAACTGGTTAAGAGAAAATGCTAAATAAAGAAGACAATTGTCCCTCAGAATTTCCCAGGTGCCAGGCAGCAGGACTTTGATCAAAACTGAGAGGCTGCAACTAAGGAGGCAATGAAGTGATAGAGTATTTGCCTAGCATGCCCAAAGCCCTGGGTTCAATCTCCAGCACTACAAAAAAACAAATCAGAACAAAATTGGAGGTATCTTCATACAGCCTAAGTAGTAGTTGGTGTCTAGGCAATGAGAGAAGCAGCAGGCAGGTGAGTGGCTGGACACACATGGGCAGGGCCCTCACTGGTCATCTGAGGCATGAGGACTTGGTCCTGACAAATATCCCAGTTAGGGGTGACTAATATGTGATCTGATAGCTCACCAGGGAGGTTGTGTGCCCTTCCCACATTGCCGTGCCTGTGCATTGCTGCTTCCCCTGTACCTTTTGTAATATCCTGTACAATAAACCGGTAAACATGGCAGCGCATATGCACGTGTGTCCCAAGAAGGATCTCCTTAGAGTGGAATTACTTTGATATATCCCAGAACCATTAAAAAGAAAAATGAAGGAGGAGGAGGAGGCCTTGAGACCAGCCACCACTTATTTTCCGGTTTTCTCAGGAGTCCCTGGCCAAGGAGTCAGAATGAAAAATGCAGATTTTATACCAGTTTCGGAACACTCAGAGATTCCCAGCCTTCCCTAACAACTCCAATCAGAAGCAACCTTTTTCTAAGCATTCTCTGCTTTAGAAAACTTGTTAAAGATGAGAGAGGAGGTCGTGAAGGCAGAGTCCTGACCGAGAGCTGGGCTATAGGCCTGAAGGAACAGACGCATTCATTCCCTTTGGTGCTCCTTGTGCCTTGGGTTTCCTAGATACTTTTCCAAAGCAGGTCTGGCTCTGAGCCTGGGTTCCAGGAGTTCTGAGAAACCATGGGAGGAACACTCCTACCTCCTCACCTCAGGGCAGCTCACACCCACCTCTTTGGTAAAGCCTCTGCTCAGGCTCCTCTCTTAATTATAGAGAAGAGCTGTTAGGCCCTTGTTAAGCAGCCCGAGGCAGGGACACTGAGATATAACTCTTAGAGTTAGCCAGACAGATTGTACAGGCTGAACAGTGGGAGCATTTTTGAAGATCACTTTGAAGAATCTCCCAGAAGATAAAGGGATCTTTTTTATGGAAAATAAAACAAACTTTCTAAACCAAATAATAAGAGAATAATAATCATTATTACGCCGTGTATCATTATTATCAAAATAGTTACTCAGAGTACAAGACATAAGCCAAAAAGATTGTTACAAAAAAGAAACAAATGGATAATAACACAGAACTTCCTTTTCAGCAAACAAAGAGGGGCTGAGCAGAGTGGTGCATGCCTGTAATCCCAGTGCTCAGGAGGCTGAGGCAGGAGGATCAGTGACATCCCTGGGCTACAAGGTGAGTTCAAAAGCCAGCCCGAACTACATAGTAAGGACCTGTCTCAAAAATAAATAAATAGAAGCCGGGTGTGGTGGCACACGCCTTTAATCCCAGCACTCAGGAGGCTGAGGTAGGAGGAGCGTTGTGAGTTCAAGGCCGGCTTGGGCTACAACGCGAGCACAAGGCCGGCCTGAGCTACATAGTGCAACCCTACCTCAAAAAACTAGGGCTGGGAGTTTGACTCGGCGGCTTAAGCGCCTGCCCTGGCAGGTGTGAGGTTGTGAGTTCGATCCCTGGTGCCGGAAAAGAAAAAAAAGTAAATAAATAAACAAACAAAGAGGGATCTTGATAGATGCACTTGTCTACCTCCATGAAAACCATACATACCCCATCTTCATGGGAGTGTCATGTAGAAATAGGAAAATAATACCTGCCCATAGACTGGCTATAAGTATAAGGTGAAATACTGTTTTTGAGTAGAGTTCTATATACTCAGTGCCCACAGTAAATTTTTGTAGTTTGTGGTCATACTTAGTTAAGATATTAAAAAACTGTTCCTATGACCCTTTGGAGGAAAGGTCTGGCATTTTCCTATATAGTAAATATATAACTGTAAGGGCACAGTTATAGAATAGCAAACTTATAGGTATTTTATTACAAAAGTTAAAAATCAGTTAGTGGCCTGTGACTATGCCCCTGCTGCTTGTCACGTAGTCAGCCTTGACTGTCTGCATCCAGCTGCTTCTCCCTGATAATGTGCTGTGTCCAGCTGCAAGATTTGTGTTACTCCCAATTTGGAAGAATACATATTGTTTTCCAACTTGCTTGAAGTACTTCATGTTTGGGACAGACTGGCCCACAAGAAGACACATTTAACTTTACCTGCTCTGCTCAAAACCCTCCCCTCCTTCCCAGGATGTTCTTACCTTAAAACAATTCCTCTTAAGTAAATCTATTTAGGACTAACTTGCTTGACAACATATGACTTAATTCATGTAACCAATCATGTAATAACCTTCCATTGTACTTCCTGCTTACAAATTGTTTTTGTTTGTTTGTTTGTTTGTTTGCGGCACTGGGAATCAAACTCACAACCTCGCACCTGCCAGACAGGCAATTAAGCCACTGAGCCAAACTTCCGACCCTAGTTTTTTGAGGCAGGGTCACACTATGTTGCTCAGGTCTGCCTTGTGCTCCCGTTGTAGCCCAAGCCGGCCTCAAACTCACAACGCTCCGCCTACCTCAGCCTCCTGAGTGCTGGGATTAAAGGCGTGCACCACCATGCTCGGCTTACAAATTGTATTTAAACTGAACTCTAAAATGACCCATGGCTGGTAGTTTGGAACTGATTCCTACCAGCCCACTAGCATAATAAAAGTTGCCTTCTAACTTCTCAGTGCAAAGAGTCTTCCATTAAGTTTGATATTGGTTTTTCTGCAACACAACCACCCTAGCAATGCCACTCCAAGTTTTGTTTTTGTTTTTGTTTTGTTTTGCTTTGTTTTGTTGGCACCGGGATCAAACTCACAACCTTGCACCTGCCAGACAGGCACTTAAGCCACTGGGCGAAACTCCCAGCCCTAGTTTTTTAAGGCAGGTTCGCCCTATGTAGCTCAGGCCAGCCTTGCACTCACGTGGTAATCCAAGCCAGCCTCAAACTCACAATGCTCCTCCTACCTCAGCCTCCCAAGTGCTGAGAACACTCCAAGCTATTCACTCAAAAGAAATGAAATCATTTATCTACAGCTATTTTGAGGACATCAAGAGGCATTATAGTAACTACTAGTGATTTCATAATGTTTTGAAGTCCTATATATCTTACACTGGTTTGTTTTTATTGCTTTTATTCTGTTATATACTCTTTAAAATTAAAAAAACAGAAATGAAGTCATATATTCACAAAGAGATTTACAGGGGAATAGTCATAGAAGCTTTATTTATAAAAGCCTAAAATTGAAAGTGTCCCAGAGGCCCATCAATAGATGAATGGATAAATGTGCTGTAAAATTTTCATAAAATGAAAAAAAAAAATTTTCATAAAATGAATACTACTCCACAACAAAAAAATTTTTTTTTTTTTTTTTGTACCAGGGATGGAACGCACAACCTCGCACCTGCCAGGCAGGTACTTATACCACTGAGCTAAAGCCCCAGCTCTATTTTTTGAAACAGGATCTCACTATGCAGTTCAGGCTGGCCTTGAACTCACTTTGTAGCCCAGGCTGGTCTCAAACTCAGAAGGATCCTCCAGCCTCAGCCTCCTGAGTGCTGGGATTAAAGGCATGCACCACCATGCCCAGCTAAAAAAAAGGAACAAATTCTTGATATATACAGCCTTGTAAGTAATTATCACAAATATGTAGAGAAACGTGAACCAGACATAAAATAATACATATTCTTTGATCATCATAAAAAAGTGTTGGTCCTGAGGGGATGGAAGCAGGAATTGACTTGAGGAGCATAAGGGAACTTTCTAGAGTAACACTCATGTTCTGCATCTTAATAGGAGTTTGAGTTACACAGCCTTATTTATTTGTCAAAACTCTTTGAATGGTGTACATTCAAGATTTATACAGTTAGGTGAACGTAAATTTTACCTTAAAGTTTTTAAAATAATTATAAACAAGTATTTTCTCATTAGTAGTGAAATATCAAGGGAGAATCATCCTGATTTCTGCTATTTAGTTTTAAAGTATATCCAAAGGAAATAAGATGGATGGATGGGTGAATAGATGAATAGATAAATGGACAGATATGTGACAAAGTCAGTGTAGTAAAGTGTTATTTGAAGAACATAAGTGGGGTATACAGGTATTCATGGTAAAATTCTTACAACTTTTCTGCGTTTTTGAAATTTTTCATAATAAAGTGTTGGGGGGACTCTCCTTCATTCACCAAGTTTCTTTAGCACTAAATCAATAACAACACTACATTTAGTAATGAAGTGCTTTAGATTTATTCTTTTACATCACTCTGATTGGGATAATGGTAGCTTTAACAAATAAAAATGAACCTTAATAAATGAAAATTACAACTTATCAAATGCTCACTATGTACCCAGCATTTTGATAGGCGTATTACATATATATATAAAATTTCCGATCTCCATAATTCTAAAATGTAAATATCTTTATTTTATAGATGAGGAAATTGAGGCTCAGAAACATTTATTCTTTCTAATATCTTCTGACCCCTGCTGTCAGATGTCATGCTAGGTGCTGGACAATAAATCAGCTTTTGCCCTCAAGTTGGTACTGCACATTGGGAAACTGTAACAAGTGTGTGGCAAGAGTCCACTCATCAGGCTTTTGTGGTAGCAGCTAGGCATATGGTTTAATACCTGGGTGCAAGCAGGCAGAGTGATAAGACTATCTGCCCCAAACAAAGAGAAATGTGTCCCTTTTATAGAGATGGAAAGAAGGCAGGGAACATTAGGTAGGAAGATTTTATTAAACATCTGTGGTCAAAGTTCTCTGGCAGTCTTGCACCTCAGTGGGCAAAGTCCTTGCAGTGTCCAGTGTAAATTTTCAGGTGTCTGCAGATGTTCTCAGGACGTGCAAAATTCCTTGTCTTGTCTTATCTCCATCACAACACCCTGTGCTTGCCAATGAGTTCCCTGCTGAAAGCAGTGCTTCTGCTGGCAAGTAGGTTTGGAACTGGGAAAGTCAGGTCCAATCAGAACCTTACAAAAATACAGTCAAATGAATATATGATTATAGTACAATGTGTCAAATAAATTGTAATCAGAGAAGCACAGAAGAGAGGTCTTTAAGCCAGCCACAGAGGCTTCCCAGAAGTATAAACATCCAAAGTAATTGGTTAGGAACTATGGGGCCTGGGGTATGAGTCACAGGTCTATATTATTCATTCATTCACGTAGCAAGCAAATTTTGAGCACAATGATGTCAGGCATCTTCCTAGGCACAAGGATTACAGCAGTAAACAAAAGAATGTGGGGTAGTCAGGGAAGGCCTCTCTGATTAGATAATACTGAGGAAAAGTCTGGATGAAGTGAGGAGGAAGAGTATTCCAGGCAGAGGAAGTAGGAAGTGCAAAAGGCCTGAAGTGGAAGAACGCTTAGTGTTTGAAGAAAAGCCAGGAGGCCACTGTGGCTGAAGCAGAGTTAAAAAGGGCAGTGACTAGAAAATGAGAACAGAAGACATAAGGAAAACCAGACCACACACAGCCTTGTGGGCCTCATAAAGAACTTTGTCTTTACCCAGGGCAGTCATTAAAAGGTCATGAAAGGCAGCCTACAGAGTGGTGGAAATGTTTACAAATTACATTCCTGCTAAAGGATTACTACCAAGGGGCCAGGGATGTAGCTCAGCAGGTACAGTGCCTGCCTTGCACACATGAGGTTGTGAGTTCGATTCCTGGTACAAAAAAAAAAAAAAAAAAGAAGGGTTACTATCCAGAATACATAAAGAACTACAACTCAACAGCAAAACCCAATTTAAAAATCATCAAAGAACCTGACTAGACATTTCTCCAAAGAAGACACAAAATGGCAAAAAGCACAGGGAAAGATTTCAACTTTCTTAGTCAATAGGGAATTACAGACCAAAGCCACAATTAAAGGCAGTACTCATTAGGATGACTATTATTAAAAAAAACAAATAAAAATAAAAAGCAGGCAGGAACTTGTAGGCATGGGGGAAATTTGGACTCTGCTAGCAGTAATGTAAAATTAGTGCATCCTCTATAACAGCAGGTTGCAGTTTGTCCAAAAAATTAAATATAGAATTATCGTATGACATAGAAATTCCACTTTTCAATACATGCACACAAGAATTGAAAGCAAAAACTCAGCAGACTTTTTGGTACATCCATGTTCATAGCAGCATTAATCATAACAGCCAAAAGGTATAAATATCTCAACTATCCACCAAAGTATGAATGGATAAACAAAATGTGGCATAGATAGTGTAATATGATCAGCCTTAAAAAGAAATGAAATTTTGACCCATGCTTCAACATGGATAAACCTTGAAAATATTATACCAAATGAAATAAGTCAGTCACAAAAGGCCAAAACCTGTACATCTGATTCCACTTAAGCAGGGCACCAAGAACAGTCAAATTCATAGAGTCAGAAAGTAGAATGGGGCTGCCAGGGGCCAAGGGAAAGGGAGTGGGACTGGACTTGGTGTTTAATAGGTGTAGAGTTTCAGTTTGGAAATATGAATAAGTTCTGGAGAAGTATGGTAATAATTTTGTGCAATATCAGGACAGAGTAAAATTATCAAGCTTGTGTATAAAACGATGGTTCTGACTGCTGTATGGATCTCTGTGTCTGTCTCTTCAGCTATTCTGTGAAGCTAATGAAGTTTTCATTACAGAGTGGTTCTAAGAATTGAAGAAGATAAATAAATCAAATAAATCACTTGAGGGCACATAACAGGATCTATACTTGCAGTTATTTTTGTTTCAAATTCTGGAGACATATACAAGTAAGTAATGGGAGGTGGGGACTTGAGAGGTGTTCCCAGCTAGGAGACAGAGTGAGTGCAAAGTCCAGGAAAGAAGAGAAAGCATGGCCTTTCTGGCTAAAGAAAAATCAAATGTGGGTGGAGAGCAAACAAAACAGAGGAGAATGAATGACCGAAGTGAATGTTGGAAGATGAGGCTGGAGATCTAATTGAAGTTAGACCTTACACAGCCTCTGATAAGGGTTAAGGGTTTATCCTAAAGGAAGTGAGCATACACTGAAAACGTTCAAGCAAAAAGTGACTCAATCAGATTTGTGCAGTTAAAAACGTCACCAAATGCAGTGTTGAGAAAGACGTGAGAGAAGAGCAAGGTGAGGCAAGAGGCTGCTTCCAGGAACAGCAGCCCTGCAGACCTGGTGGATGCGATCTGCACTGAAACAGGGAAGCTAAGGAACCTCAAGACAAGATTCAGGGAGATGGAATGGAAAGGGACTGGCACAGTGAAAGTGGGAGTGAGGGAACACAGATACTGAAAGGTAATTCTCCCTTTTCAGGCAAAGGTAACTGGGCGGGATGTGGCTTCCTTTCTCTGAAATAGAGAAGCCTAGGAATTGATGGTATTTGAGCTCCCATTCCAGCCAAACAGAGCTGTTCAAGCAAGGTTTCCAGGAGGTCACTGTTTTGCAATAGACCCCTGCCGTCCAGACTCGACTCTAAAACAGGCCAGTTTAAAAACAACACCGAGAGATTCACAACCACCAATCAAAAGGGATACAGCCGACAGAGCCGACACAGAGGAAGTTTCCACTGTTCTAACTCTATAAAGAAAGTACCAAAGAGATTACCAATTTGCTTTTGGTTGTATGTTTACTTTCTTCAAGTCTTTTCTACCTCCCTTATATTTGGAAACTAAAAGAAGTTGACTTAAGGGTGCAGAATTTTGATCACCAAAGGTTGGCAAAGGCAGGCTGGAGATGGGGATGGGGTGGTCAGATAAAGGAAGGCCAGACATTGAAAAGTCACACTGAATTCCATTAATATGTACAATTAGCATATGTTAATCTAAAGTAAAGCAAAAATGCTTATCCTGTTTTATCAACTACCAGATTCTAGAGTCTCAAATAAAAGTCAATTAAGTCTTTAACTTTGTTATCGTTTTGCCCTTTGACAGTGCTCAGAAAGATGCATGGATGTGGGCGCTGAAGACAGCAGTGGGCTGGAGATGCCAGTTGGAGGTCTTTATCCTTTCTAGAAGGTCATTGCAGAAGTGAGAGAGTCCTAGGAGAGACTCTAGAAGCTGCCCAACTTTTTTTTTTTTTTTTTTTTTTTTTGCGGCACCGGGGATCGAACTCACAACCTCACACCTGCGAAGGCAGGCGCTTAAGCCGCTGAGCCAAACTCCCGGCCCTGGTTTTTTGAGGCAGGGTCGCACTATGAAGCTCAGGCTGGCCTTGCGCTGGCGTTGTAGCCCAAGCCGGCCTCGAACTCACAACGCTCCTCCTACCTCAGCCTCCCGAGTGCTGGGATTAAAGGCGTGCGCCACCATGCCTGGCTAAAGCTGCCCAACTTTTAAGAAATAAGAAGAGGAAACATCTCAGAGGAGTGAATAGTTGTGTCCAGAATAAAGGGAGGGGGAGGAAAATTACTTAACAAGAGAGCAGGGTCACCAGGCATGGTGACGCACACCTTTAATCCCAGCACTTGGGAGGCTGAGGTAGGTGGAGCATTGTGAGTTCAAGGCAGGCTTGGGCTACAATGTGAGCAAGGCCCTCCTGAACTACATAGTGCGACCCTACCTTGAAAAAAGTAGGGCCAAGAGTTTGGCTCTGTGGCCTAAGCACCTGCCTGGCAGGCATGAGGTTGTGAGTTTGATCCCCAGTACCAACAAAAGAGAGAGAGAGAGAGAGAGAGAGCAGGGTCATGGAACCCAGAGGTAGGGGTATTTCAAAAAACTAACAAATACACAAAATGTCTGGGACTGCTGAGATTCAAGTCAGATAAGCATCAAAGTGTCCAGGAGATTTTGAAACAGGTGACCTTGTAGTCTCACCAGAAAAGTCAGAAGCCAGTCTCACAGGAGATTGGGGGAACTGGTTGCTGAAGTCTCCTCTTCCAAGGATGGCCTTATAAAGGCAAGCGGAGAGGGAGATAGTTGGAAGAGGGTGAGGGTAGGAATTTTGGTTTGTTTAGTTTGGAGTTTATTTGTTGATTTTAGGAAGGGAAGGATTTTCACATGTTAACATGCTCATAGGGACATCAGTAGATAGAAGAAAGTGTGCCTCTTTCACAGTTAACAAGAGATGAAGAACGTTCTGGTTGCTGAGGACCATGCTGGCTCACACTTATTATTCCACTGTAATGACTAGTAGTGTCCCTTTCACAGCCCAGTGTCACAGTTTGGAAGATAATTCATGTGCTCAGTGCAGATAAAGGGGAACCCTAGGATAGACGCACATACTACTAACTTTGAAGACAAAAGGGTTGGGATAGAAAGTTGAAATGTTTTATTGTTTTTGGTGTGTGTGTGTGTGTGTGTGTGTGTGTGTGTGTGTGTTTGTAGAGGGATTTGTCTTGTTTTGGTACTGGGAAGTGAACTCACAACCTTGAGTTTGCCAGGCAGATGCTTATGACACTGAGCTAAATCCCTGGCCAATAAAGGGATTTTTTCCTTCCTCCACAAAGGAGTTCTCATCTGATTGCTTTACCTCTGATTGTAAATAGTGAAGAAAAAGGCACTCTTTTCTATCTCTCCCAAAAGAAAAGATTTGATGAAAAAACACTTGGAAATTTTGTCTAAAGTGAGTCTTACATTGTGTCAAAATTCCATCGGTTTTTTCTTTCCTCTTCCTATTGCTTTTTAAAGATAGTTTTGAGCAACTACCTGGTGTCAGGTACCATCTTCAAGAATTTAGTGGTGAGAAGTTGGTAAGATCATAGTCTCACCAGGTTTGGTGGCCCATACCTGTAATCCTAGCACCCAGGAGGCTGAGGCAGGAGGCTTGCCATAAGTTCAAGGCCAGCATAGACTGCATAACAATACCCTGTCTGAAAAAAAAAAAAAAAAGACCATAGTCTCAAGGAGCTTGCAAACTAACAAAAATTAGTCCTATTTCCAGGTAATGTGCATAATAAAGTTATACCAGGTAGTAATAGCACAAGAAAGATAAACTCTGACAGCAAAAGCTACACTGAAAAGTTTAAATTCATGTGAATCTTGGAAACTGAAGATTAGTTGAAAAAAGAGCAAACACATGTGCCAAATCCTAGAATCAAAGACAAGCAGCAAAGCGTGTGCAGGAACTCTGTGTCACATGCTGGGAAGGGGATGTAATAAATACCATCTGTTGAGCTAGGCATGGTGGCGCACACTTTTAATCCCTGCACTCAGGAGGCTGAGGCAGGAGGATCCTTGTGAATTCGAGACCAGCCTGGGCTACAAAGTGAGTTCAAGGCCAGCCTGAACTGCATAGTGAGACCCTATCTCAAAAAATAGGGCTGGGGATTTAACTCAGTGGCATAAGTGCCTGCCTGGCAGGCATGAGGTTGTGAGTTCGATCCCCAATACCAAAAAATAAAAAATATAAAATACCACCTGTTAAACAACTTCTTTTCAATCTCTCCCCCAGCCCCTGTACTAGAGATGGAACCCAGGGCCAGCACATGCTAGTTCAGTGCCCTCCCACTGAGCTATGCCCCTAACCCATCTTAATATCTTTACATCTCACACCACTGCTAGGAAGTGTCTTGCTAATGTAGAGTGGATGTCTCCCCTTAATGCAGAACTATTACCTCCACATTAATTAAACCAGGTCCTGTCTCCATATACTAATGTGTTCAGAGCTGACTAAGCTGTTTCCTTCTCCCTTCAATTGGCTTTAAGTAATGCAAATAAGGTGAGCTGAGGTACTGATATGTAATCTTTGAGACCAACCAACAGTTTCCTGTTTCCTCACATCCACATCGTGTTCCCCAGAAACAGTTGAACACAGCAGGATGGCAACTGGGTATAAGCCTCAATTTAAGAGGCTATGACTTCCCAGGGCACAAAAGTTTACATATCAGAAATTGAAGCAATAGCTGCCTAAAAACATTCAAACGCTACCCTAATTAGGTTATGCAGACTGGTCTTTCTGCATTTCTTTCTCCCTGCATATTGGAGAGGTGCTTGCTCTCTACCAGTTCACCTTGCTCACGTAATTCCTGCCGTCCTCACTGTCACTTACCCTCGAGTCACTCCTTTTGTCTCGAGATAATAAATTCTGGGGGAGGTTTTGGATCAAGGCCTTTGTCTGTATATCCTCACTTGGATCAGACTTAGGACCTCTTGGCTGCCCATAACTTTGAATATGTCTTAGTGTCTTTACCCTCACCGAGGGTTGCATTGGGGGTGGTAGATTGGAATTAACTCGCTGGAATTCTAATAACGTCTCTATGGGATTGCAAATATAAATTTCCAGATTGTGAGGTGGACTGGAAAAGGGATTACCATATTTGGATTACAATATACAATATTTGAATTACAATATGCTAATATCCCCATTTCACAAGTGAGGAAAATGAGGTAAGAACATTTAATGACCTGCCTAAGTTCACAAAGCCAGGAAGGAGTATAACTGAACTTTAATTCCGAACCCTACAAGTTTTCTTCTGCAAAGTAAGTATAAGATGTAAAAAGCAGACACCAGGAAAGCTATGGAAGGAGAGTATTTGTCTCCATTGTTTTCAAGGGTTTTTCCTGAAATTTTAATCAGTTTAGGAAAAGTCTAAGTCATGGAAATTTAAATAGGAGCACTATCAGTAATGCTAAAGAGATTTTACTTTTCTTCTAAACATAATAGGCATTATTATGGGATTTTACAACGTATAAGGATTTAAGCATAGGTAAGCAAAAGTGATTGCTTGAAGCTCTCCCTTAAATCAGAACAGAAAGGGGATGGAGGAGAAGCTGTAAGTTAATTAAAAGATGGAATTTCCACAAAAGCCCCACTGTGCCAGCCAGAGTGGAAAAAAATCTCAGCCTTCTCCAACACCATCAGGCATTTCGCTCCATAAACAAAGCTGAGACCATGTGCTTACCTTTGAAAACACACACCAGCGCTTGGAGGAAGGCTGCGCATGCAATTAACCCGCTCACAGACTCCCTGTGAGTGGGAGCTGACTAAAGCACAGGGCAAGATCTGACTTGCACTCCTCGTCAGCAGTTCTGGTTTCCTGATCTTACCTCAGCAGCTGCCTGTCCAAGGCCTTTGATTTACTGAAAATCTTCTTTCTGCTCTGTATTCTCCTCATAGCAGTCATCTCAGGGGTGCAAAGCGGGCCACAGACACTCTAGAGGACAACACCGCACGCAGGTTGACGTCACAGAAAGGAGGGCTGTGGAATCTGTAACTCAGGCGCTAGGGTCATTCCCAGGGGTAAAGGTGGACAAGAAGAGAGCAAAGATTCAAGGGATGCTCTCAGAAATTCGGGAACTTGGGAGACCTGGCCCCTCAATGTCTCCTGAATTGGCATCAGGACAAACACCACTCTTCACAGTATTATTAGGTATGGAATTGGTGAGGGCGGGGGGGAGATTTCGTATTGAAGAGGAAATGCTGGGTCAAACAAAATTGAACAGTTTTGGTTGGCTGGAAGCTAAGTCCTTCTCAGGGCCATTAGTGTGCTAACATGGAACCAGTTTGTTTTTGTTTTTGTTTTTGTTTGTTTTAATCTTACTAATCTTTCTAGGACTTTCTGATCACTGACAAAACTTGGGACAATGCACCCCAAAGAATAGCCTGAAAACTCCCCAGGATATGTCGTTGGTCCTCAAGGAAATTACAAAGCTGACAGTAAATATTTAAAGTTATTTTAAAACTAATTTTAATTGGACCAGGGATATAGCTCAGCAGCATAGCACCTGCCTGGCAAGTGCAAAATCTTGAGTTCAATTCCTGCTACCAAAAAATAAATAAATAAATAAAATAAAATAAAATAACTTTAACTATGCAAACCATTTAAAATAATTTGACCATGCAGAAACATCTAAAGCCATGATCAGAGGACTCGTGGGATGGCACAGAAGAGTGTAGGTGTCACGGATTGCACAGAGGAGCCACAGGGTGTGAGCCTTGCCCTAGCCATGGATCTCAGCACCAAATATAGGTGTACTGTGGACTGGGAAAAAATGCAGTCCTACTCTTGACTTTGCTGAGCTCCAGTTTAAGAAACACAGTTGACCCCAGTCTTCAGGAAGATGTTGCCACTCGCAGATACAAAGTGAGTTATTCAAGGTTGCAGTGTCAGCAACTGAACATTGCCAATTGAGGAGCACACAAAAGGAGTCAGTTAAGGAGTTAGAAAAATTAAAGATCGGAAAATAATGCCACTAAAAATGATTTCACGATGGTGACTCTGATTTTAAATGGCCTCCAGCTAGCTGAGCACCACGCAGCCTCTCTTGGGATCCCTCCAAAGATGCAAAATGAGAACTGAAGTCAAATAGACGAGGGTAATATACCAAAATCTGGTAAGATTCTCCATGGGGAACAGGATTGAAGAAATGTAAGCCTGAAATAGTGCATACCTGAAAAAAAAGAAAGAGAGATGGTCTGTAGTTCCTGCTTCTTACCTGGCACTGACCCAGACTGGGAGTAGGCAGCTAACACAGGCACGGCACTGGCCTGCTGTGAGACAGTGCTTGGGGACAGTGGCAAATGTGAGTGCTGTCCCCATCCACAGGCGCCCTCGCTCCAGCCAGTGTCGCCACAACAAAGTCAGCTCTGGTATTTCCACATCTGCTGGTGTTGTTTGTTTGCTTTTTAGTACATTATTTCTTACTTTAAATTAAACTTTTAATTTTGAGATATTGTGACTTCGTAAGCAGCTGTAAGAAATAATTCAGAGAGGTCCCTTACACCCTTTACGCAGTGCCCCGCTGTGGTAACGTCTTGCAAAGCTCTAGTGCAGTCTCACACAACCAGCTGTTCACACTGATTCAGCCGAGATACTGAACAACATTTCCATCACCACAAAGATCCTGTCGCATTTTTTTTTTTTTTTTTTTGAGGCAGGGTCGCACTGTGTAGCTCAGGCCGGCCTTGCGCTCGCATTGTAGCCCAAGCTGGCCTCGAACTCACAACGCTCCTCCTACCTCAGCCTCCCGAGTGCTGGGATTAAAGGCATGTGCCACCACGCTCGGCTTCTGTCGCATTTTTAAAAAGAAAAAAACCTGCATTTTTATGTGAAATACTTCATTCTGTAAATATTGGCGATTTTTGAAACTATAAATAGCCATTATATGATGTCATTTACATTGAGTTCAACATAGGCAAAAACAAATCTAAGGTAGTAAAAGGTAGGACAGTGACTATCCTTGGGTTGAGGACAGTGACCAGAGTAGGGACACATTGTTCCTTGGGTTGTGGAACCGCTATTTCTTGATTTTGGTGCATGTCACACTGGTATGTTCACTTTCTGAAAATGCATCTGACTATACACTTGTGGTCAGCCAGGTGTGGTGGCGCACACCTTTAATCCCAGCACTCGGGAGGCTGAGATAGGAGGAGCATTGTGAGTTCGAGGCTAGCATGGGCTACAACATGAGCGCAAGGCCAACCTGAACTACATTGCAACCCTGTCTCAAAAAACTAGGGCCGGGAGTTTTCGCTCAGTGGCTTAAGCACCTGTCTGGCAAGTGCGAGGTTGTGAGTTTGATCCATGGTACCACCAAAAAATAAATAAATAAATATACACTTGTGGTCACATATTCAGGTATGTGAATAAAAACCTTACTAGAGAGAGGAGAACAAGAATGGCCCCTTGCGGGGCCCAGCCCACTGGGCCCGAGCAGCACAGGCACGGACCAGGACACAAGTGAACTGCCTTCCGGGGGCCTGACCTCTTGGGACCCTGGAGGAGAATGAGAACGACTCCTTGCAGGGCTCAGCCCACTGGGCCCAAGTGGCCCAGGCACCGACCAGGATGCAACTGAACTGCCTTCCAGGGTCCTGACCTTGGGACCCTGGAGGAGAACGAGAACAGGCCCTTGCAGGGCCCAGTTTGCTGGGCCCGAGCGGCGCAGGCATGGACCAGGACACAAGTGAACTGCCTTCCGGGGGCCTGACCTCTTGGGACCCTGGAGGAGAATGAGAACGGCCCCTTGAGGGGCACAGCCTACTGGGCCCAAGCGGCACCGGGGCGAGGGCTTGGAATCAGGGACAAACACCCCCCACCCCCCCCAGACCAGCCTGTGCTATGAAGTGAGCTCAAGGCCACCCTGAACTGTATAGTAAGACCCTGTCTCAAAAAGACCAAAAACAAACAAACAAACAAACAAACAAACAAAATATATATATATATATATATATATATATATATATATATATATATGAAGAGTATATAAAAAGGAAGAGAATCCCAAACCGGGAAACAGAAGAGATAGTCTTATAAAATATTTGTAATAGTTCCTTCAAGCAGTTATAATCATTAAAAGTTTGTTGGTTTCTTTAAAAAATGCCAGGTCTCATTGACAGAATGCAGTATTTGACATCCAGCAGTGAATGCTTGTGAGGAAACAGCTCCGGTCAGCAGAGGTGAGTGCTTTGGGGACAGTGGTGGAAGCATGCATTTTGCCTCAAAACCCTTATTTCTTGACAAAACCAAAGAGAAAGTTTTGCCAAAAACTCACTACCATTTTGGTTGCTTGGTTTCTTTAGTTTTTTTATGTACAGAATTTGTAGGAATTTGTTTGTAACAGCCAAAAAGAATTTAACCATGGTAGCTATTAATAAGAAACCCCAAACTGCCAGGTATAGTGGTGTACATTTGTAATCCCAGCACTCTGGGAAGCTGAGGAAAGAGGATTGAAAGTTTGAGCCTGAACAGGATAACTTAGTAAGCCCCTTTTCAAAAAAAATTAATTAATAAATAATAATAATAATAGACTGGGGATATAGATTTATCCAAAGGCTCCGGGTTCAATTCTCAGTACCAAAAAAAAAAAAAAAAAGCACGCACCACCATACTTGGCTAGACCAAGAGACTTCCAAGGACCCTGTCAGCCCTTTGCATTCTAAGAGTCCATCGTTCTGATTCAAAGTGCTTCACAGACTGGAAATCCCTACCATTCTTAAAGGCCAGTCTCCCTGAGAAAGCCTCACAGACAAAGGCCTCGGCCTCGAGAGCACTCTGCCAAGGTGCTGAGTGAGCTGAGGCGGACAGCCCCGCTGCAGTTCTCTCTTTCCCTCTGAAGCCTGATGCCTGCAGGGGAGCAAGCAGGTTGAACTGGTCGGCTTGGGGTGCTCCGGGGCAGAAAAGGAGCAGCTGCTTGTCCAAAAAACAATGGAATGTGAATCTTCTCAGGTGAGTCAAAGGGAAAGCTCCCCCAACCCCTTCCCCCACTCGCACTCAGTGGGGAGCGGGAGACCAAGTCAAGAGAAGAGGTGGTGCCCTGTAGCTCCAGCACGCTGAGAAGCTGAGGCAGGGGGATCACAAACTTGAACTCACTCTGGGAATTTAGGAGATTTAGTAAGCCTGTGTCTCAAAATAAAAAATAAAAAGGACTGGGGATGCAGCTTGATGTGAAGACCCTGGGTTCAATCCCCAGTACCAACAAAGGGAGCAGGGGGCGGCAGGGAAAGAGTCTTCATGTCTTTCTTCCACGTGGCTCCAGTGGTTTATGCCCTGTGCCCTGCCAGCATCACTATCAGCTGAGCTGCACTCTTGGGGAACAAGAGGAAGGGAAGGTTTGTAAAGAAAGACAAGGAAAAACATGATCACTAACGGCACCATCTTGGGTACATGCTTTTGTTGTAATGATGCTGACATTAGTTCAGGCATTTCTAGAAAAACTCTTCTGGACCTGCCACAGAAGCTTGAACTTATTTTTATTTTTTATTTTTTAGATCCTTTATGATGCTTTTGAGAGTGGGGTAGAATTTTGAACACACTTAAAAAGAATAAAGATCAAAGCCAAAAAAAAAAAGAAAAAAAAAAAACCCAGAAAAGAGAAAGTGAGTGACCCAAACCAAACCCCCATTAAAAATCATAAAAACGATGACCCTGTAAGGTATATAAACAGTCACTGAGGATCCTTTAAGTTACTTTGTGCATAACTAAGATACAGTAAACTTCTAGAGTTTACTTTAAGATCTTTCAACTTATTGGGTTGGTTGTAGAATTAACCGCTTTTTTCTTTTCACAGATTCTTTAAAAATTTAGATGGGATCTCACTATGTAGTCCAGGCTGGCTTCACAGCAATCCTCCTGCCTCAGCCTCCCAAATGCTGAAATTAACCACATCTAGCTTCTTTTCACAGATTGAGGCCTTTCATGATCTTCCCCCATTTTCCAGGCTACTTAAACCATTTTTTCCCCTTTCTTTTACAAATAATTATTTGTTTGAGTTCACTCCCATGTATTTGCACTAACTGTTCTATCTGCTATGTTCATATGATCAGGGCCTAGGGCTGGGAGTTTGGCTCAATGGCATAAGCGCCTGTCTGGCAGGCGCGAAGTCGTGAGTTCAATCCCCGGTGCCGAAAAAAAAAAAAAAAAAAAAAGCATATGATCAGGGCCCACGTCCTACACCTGAAAGTGCTAGGCACATAGCAGAGGCTCAACCCATTTGCTAAATGACTTGCTAAATGGCTTCTGTGTACCTCGCACCTCAGCGACCCTAGCAGTGTAGAGCGCCCTCTGGTGGAACCTAAAGATGCTACATGGAAAGACCTAAAAGTTCCAGCTCTGGCTTGGCTCATTTTTGCAGCTAAAGTGCTACCTACCTCCCGCTCTTCAGCCTAGGACAGCTGCTAATGGAGTAGAGGAGAGGGAATCTATAACGTCTTATAATAGATTCTATCTGAGCATGGCTGACGAGGTGAAATTAAACTGAGAATTATATTAATGAAATAATTTTCAGGATGTCTCCTACTTTTCATTCACTTATTCATTGTAAATTTTAGTTATTAATAAACGAACAAGGATGGTACAGTGTTGGGATCTGAAACCTAGAATTTGGAACATCATTCATTCATTCATTCATTTAATAAAAAATGTTTTAATTAAACATGAAAACTAAGGTTGAACACTTAAAGGTCACTGGTTATATGCCCAACACTGCGCTGAGAAAATATGCAGAGATGTCGTGTTTGACTTCAAGGAACTCACAGTCTGGATAATAGAACCTTCCTTGTTCCAAGGTCTTTGAAGAGCATTTGAAAACATGATATCACTTAGTTTTCATGACTTTTACAGATGGGGAAAGTTGGCATGAGGAAGCTGAAGCAATTTCTCCAGCTACCCAGCTCACACCAGCTAGAAAATAAACAGAAAACTAGGGCTTAATCTGGGGGCTCCTTCTCTATCTCAGCCCTCTCCTCATGGATTCACACAAAACCCCTCAAAATGAAAGGCATTTTTTAGCTTTTCACTACTGAAAATTCTAAACATACATGAATGTAAACAAAAAATATATAATAAACCCCATGTAATTATTCCCCAACCCTAATTACCATGAAGCCATGTTCAGCCTTTTTCATCTATGACTTCATCTGCCCACTCAGTATTATTTTGAAGTGAATTGAAGATATCAGATCACTTTGTTCATGAACATAACTTTTGACTGAGGGTATGGTGGTGCATGCCTGTAATCCCAGCACTACGGAAGGCTGAAACAGGATGATCACAAGTTCAAACTCAACCTGAGCAAATTAGCAAGTCAACAAAATTCTGCCTCAGGGCTGGGGATATAGCTCAGCAGCACAGCACCTGCCTGGCAAGCGCAAGGTCCTGAGTTCAATTTCCAGGGCTAAACAAATAAAATTTTGTTTCAAAATAAAAAACAAAAAAGGAACTTGAGAGGTAGCTCGTTGTGAAGGCCTGGGATTTAATCCCCAGTAACAAAAGCAAAAAAAAAAAAATAACATTTATGTTAAAGAATAAATAAATAGGGCAGGGGATTTAGCTCAGTGACACAAGTGCCTGCCTGGCAAGCACGAGGTCGTGAGTTCTATCATCGGTACCAGAAATAAATAAATAAATAAATAAATAATAAATACACTTTGGCACATAAAAATGTTGGCATTCTTTTGAGCAGACAGAAATTCATGAATTGGGCAGCTCACAGCTGGATGTGGCTGGGATGCTGCTGAAGGAGCAGAAGGAGAAGGCTTGTAGAGCCTGACTGGAAACAGCAAAGAAATGAGGTGATTGGTCACAGTCTGAGCAGTTGCCTTATTCAGACTATGCAGTGAGAAGTTTAAAACAATGTAACTCATGCCCAGTTGGCTATCGATGAGTGGCTAAGGTTTGGTATACAAGAAATTAAAGGGAGTTAGATTTTAACTTGGTTAGTAGGAACCCAGAGTATTACAGCCACCCATTTTATTATCTTAACATTGCCATGCCATTATCATATCTAAAAAGGATTGACATCTCCTATATATCAAACATCCAGTATTAAAATTTCCAGTTCCAACTTTCCATCTGTATCTATGGGAGAATGGTTCCAATACTGCATATAACAAAATTCAAAGATCCTCAAGTCCTCTGCGTCTATGCATTTTCTCCTGTGTGGCCCAAACCATCTCTAGATTACTTATAATACCTATTCAGTGTAAATGCCATGTAAGTAATCCCTTTACTGTATTGTTCAGAAAATAATGACAGGGAGAGAAGTCTGTTCATGTTCATTACAGATGCACTTTTTTCTAATAATCTTCAATCAGCTATTGGTTGAATCTGTGGATGCAGAACCCAACAATATGGAAGATCTATTGTGTCAAATGTGATAAAATGTTTTCTGCTTATTTATTTGACTGAGGGTCCAAATAAGGTCTGAAATGTGTAGCTGGCTAATGTTTCCTAAGTATATATTAATCTATAGGCTCCCTTTCATCTTTGCAATATATGTATGTGTACATGTATATGTTTCTTTGCAATATATATGTATATACATAGGTACACAGAGTCCACCAAAAAATGTATATACACTTCAGGAGAAGAAAAATAGTATGGGGGCCAGGGGTTTAGCTCAGTGGCACAAGCACCTGCCTGGCAATTGTGAGGTCGTGAGTTCGATCCCGGGGACCAAAAGAAAAAAGAAAGAAAAAGAAAAATAGTATGATGTTTTTCCACAAATGGTGATACCCTCATATGGGGAACCCTAGAAGATGTCATATATCACAGAAAACCACTACACAGTCAGCGCTTAGAGAAGAAACTGAAAATGCATATGCAGCAATCTCAGTGACCAAGGTTACCCAAGCAGCAGTTCACCATACTAATAAATGTCTGGAAACTAATGGCCACCACTCTGAGCACCTCTTATAATTGTAGAGGCCGAAGGTAACTTGTATTAATCTCAATAAATTTAGTATTGAAATATTTATACAAGTTTTTCTTTTCCTGAAGTGTTATGCATTTTTTGGCTTTCTCTCTCTCTCTCTCTCTCTATATATATATATATATATATTTTTTTTTTTTTTTGAGACAGGTCTTGCTTGCAGTGCAGACTGGCCTTGCACTTGCAATCATTCTCCTACCTCAGCTTGCCAATCGCTGGGATTACAGGCATGCATGAACCACCACACCCTGCACTTTTTCATTTTCTTAACAGAGTCTTCCAAAACACAAAAGTTTTAAATCCCAATGAGTTATAATTTATTCTCCTTTCCTTCCATGATTATTATTTTTATATCTTCTTTAAGATGCCTTTGCCTACTGCAAAATCATAGAGATGTTATCTTATATTTTCTTCAAAAAGTTTCAGTCTTAGTTGTTACTCATTGCAAGTTAATTTTTATACATGGCTTGAAGTAAGGGTTGAAGTTCATGTTTTTTCTACAGATATCTATCTAGTTTTTCCAGGACCATTTGTTGAAAAAAACAACCTTTCCTCCATTACATTGTTTGGCACCTTTATTGAAAATCAGTTGGTTATATATGTTAGGGTCTATTTCTGAACCTTTTTTGTGCCCTATTAAATTAAATGTGTATTCTGACACTAATTTCAGCAATATACTTCAAAATATCTCATAGGTCAAAGTTTAATCAGGGAAAATGAGAATGCTTTTTTTTATTTTAAAGAGAATAAAACCAAACAAAATAAAACAGAATAAAGTCAATTGAAACAAAACAATGAAAGTGATACAGGCCTTCAAAACAAGATAATAGGAAATCAAGAATGGCTATGATAATGCCTCTTGTTATCTTCAGAACAGCTGCCATGCCATCAGACATAATGAAATCAAACCAAACAAAATAATGAAAACAATGCAGGACTTCAAAACAAGATGATAGGAAATTAACAATGGCTCCTGAATGCCTCATTATCTTCAAAATAGCTGTCCAGACCATAAGACACAGGCATGTAAAATTAACCAAACAATACAAGAACTAAACTGCTTCTTTATTTTAGTTGTTATCTTTTCAGAAATTTCAGGTATGTGACTTGTAATTTCTACATGTCTGCGTCTCTTGAACTTGTTCTGTGCGGGTTGGAGGTCTGAGATTGTGTTTTGCTCCTTCATCTTGACCTTTTCCTGTGTTCCTTTGAATCAGCCCATTGCTGCATCCTGGGTACTTCTCGCATTGGCTGCCATTCCCTCAGTGCAGTGGATTGGACTAGGCACCTGGGTTCCTCTGATTGAGGATTCCTGGAGTGGTAGAGAGGCACCAGGTGGCAGTGACAGATGCTCCCCCGCTGGTGGTGTGGCTTCTTCTCCAGGCCACTCTGGGCTCACTGGATCTCTCTGGGCTGCTGGCGTGGAGGCTCTGCGCATGGCTTCTTCTTCAGGCCAGCACTGAGCTAAAAAATGAGAATACATTTTGACTAAATAAAATACGACATATTAAAATTCACAGAATGCAACCAAAGCAGTACTTATTTATAGGTCCAAACACATATATAAAGATGCTCTTCAATTTATGTCCTGATAAGCCCACTGTAAATTTAAAGTATCACTAAGGAAAAGTATGTCTAATACATCAAACCCACCAAACATCATAGCTCAGCTTAGCCTACCTCAAGTGTGCTCAGGACACTCACATTAGCCTGCAGATGGCAAGATCAGCTAGCACAAAGCCTGTCTTACAGTACAGTGCTCAGTATCCCCTGTACACACACATGCACAAGGTGTGAAAATACAAGCACACTATCCAAAACATGCTAGCGACACAACACTGTAGAGTATCAGCACTTTACCCTTATCATGGGGCTTGTATTGCTTATCACTAGCTCAGAAAAATGTCAAAATTTAAAACCTGAAATATGGTATCTACTGTATATGTATCATTTTCACATCATTGTAAAGTCCAGAAATTACAAATCAAACCATCAAAGTCAGGGACCATATGTATTAGGAAAGAACTTTCACATAGAGAAATTCTAGGGCCCAGAGAGCCTCACCAGCTAATCCAATTAATCAGTGAAAGCAATATATTTCACCAAATAAGAGGACAAAGTAGAACTATCATTGATTGTCTTACAGGAAAAGGGGCATTTAATGCATTCAGCACTACTTATCATAAAACTCTTAGTAAACCTGGAATAGAACGGAATTTTTGTTTGTTTGTTTTGGTTTTGTTTTGTGACAAAATTTTTCATTTTTGTTTTTGTCTTTTTGGAACAGGTTCTCACTATGTAGTTCAGGCTGCCCTTGACTCACTACGTAGCCCAGGCTGATTTTTTTTTTTTTTTTTTTTTTGCGGAACCGTGGATTGAACTCACAACCTCGTGCCTGCCAGAGCAGGCGCTTAAGGGACTGAGCCAAACTCCGGGCCCTGGTTTTTTGAGGCAGGGTCGACTATGTAGCCCAGGCCGGCCTTGCGCTCGCGTTGTAGCCCAAGCCGGCCTCAAACTCACAACGCTCCTGCTACCTCAGCCTCCCGAGTGCTGGGATTAAAGGTGTGCGCCACCACGCCCGGCTGCCCAGGCTGATCTTGAAGTCACAGAAATCCTCCTGCCTCAGCCTACAAGTGCTGAGATTACAGATGTGTGCCACCATGCCTGGCTCAGAATGGAACTGTCTTAACATGATAAAAAATATTTCTACAAAAGGAAGGGGGAAATAGACTGCAAACATCATATCTAATAATGAAATATGACCAGGACTGAGACGAGAATTCTCATTTTCATTATTCCACAATGGAGGTCCTGGCATGTAGGGTAAAGCAAGGAGAAAAAAATCTAAAGATGTAAGTATTGGAAAGATTCTCAGATGACATAATGGTGCAACTAGAAAACCCACCATAATTTAGAGATAAACTGTGGAGATATCAGAGGTTTGATCAGAGAAGCAGAAGCTTAGGAATGCTATAGAATAAAGGATTTATTTTAGAGGATTGAGCTGTAAAAATAATGTCTATTTGGCTATGTATCCTGCAACTGGTGCTGGCCACCTGCTCCCATGAAAGTAGACATGAAGTAGGAAAGAGAAAAAAACTGAAACTCACAAGGATCAATTGGAGCCAGGTGTGGTGACGCACACCTTTAATCCCAGCACTTGGGACACTGAGGCAGGCAGAGCTTTGTGGTTTCTAGGCAGGTTTGGGCTACAAGGTGAGTACGAGGCCGGCCTGAACTACATAGTGTGACCCTGTCTCAAAAAATCTAGGACCAGGAGTTTGGTTTAGTGGCTTACGCACCTGCCTGACAGGTGTGAGGTTGTGAATTTGATCCCCGGTGCCTCACGCACACAAAAAAAAGATCAGCTGGAACTCTCTCTCTCTCTCTCTCTCTCTCTCTCTCTCTCTCTCTCACACACACACACACACACACACACACACACATACACACACACACTACCTTTATCCAGTCTCCAAGCCTCCAACCACACAGCCATAAAACCCTCTGGTCCAGTGTTTGAAGATGCTGAAGGAAAATATTCCACAGGAATCAAGGAGCTGAGGGTCGAGCTACTGCCCAGACTAACAAGGGCAACCTGCACATCTGCAAAACCTTAGCTGGGCTGCAAAAAGGCCTGATCTACATCAGTCTTCAGAGTAAGCCTGGCTACTGCTTTACTTTTGCCTTCCAAATTTGGGGCAATCTTATCTTGTGGCTATTCCTAATCAGAAGTCTCCACTTTCTTTACACAGAATTTCAGTGTACTTCAATACACTCATATCAAATAGGAAATTAAAAGTTTTAAGTATAATTTATAGTATCATTAATGCAAAACTTCTCCACAGAAAGCCATAAAATGTTTTTTTGTTTCTGTTTTTTTTGGTAACGGGGATTGAACTCACAACCTCACGCCTGCCAGGCAGGCGCTTAGGCCACTGAGCTAAATTCCCAGCCCTATTTTTTAAGACAGGGTCTCACTATGCAGTTCAGGCTGGCCTTGAACTCACTTTGTAGCCCAGTCTGGTCTCAAACTCACAATGGTCCACCTGCCTCAGCCTCCCGAGTGCTGGAATTAAAGCGTGTGCCACCACACCCAGCTCATAAAATGTTTTTGCAAGTGGTTCTAAATGCTGTGTTCATAGACTGGAAAACAATCATTGAATATGTCAATTATCCCCAGACTCATTTCCAGATTCAATGTAATATTAATACAAAATTCAAAAAATAAATTTCAAAATTTCTGTGTGTGTGTGTGTGCATGTGTGTGTGTATACATGCTATAGAAGATCAAACCAAGGGCCTGTGCTTGCTAGGCAAACATTCTACCAAGTTATACCCTCACCCTTCAACAATTTTTTCATTAGTGGAATTTGCCAAACTGATTCTAAATTTAACTGGAAACACAAAGGGTTGAAAATACCAAAGGAGGGAAAAGAAAAGAAGGGCAGGGAGGAGAAAAGGAGAGGAGAAAGAGGAGCAAATGAGAGGCTCAGCTCACTTGTGCACCAAATTAAAGCAGAGCCTGATGGTAGAGCACCATCACCCTCCATAGCACTGAAGGGGGACTTCATCTCCTCCAGCCAGAGGGCAGACAGGACTCAGGCACAAGTCCTAGTTGTTTTATTTTATTTTGTTTTTTATTTTAAAGAGAGTAAAATCCAACAAAACATAACAGAACAAAGTCAATCAAAACAAAGCAGTAGAACTGGTACAGAACTTCAAAGAAAGATACTAGGAACACAATAGCTACTATAGTATATCTTGTTATTTTCAGAATAGTTGACCATTCCATCAGGTATAGTAAAATCAAACCAAAAACAAAACAGAATAAAACTAATAAAAACAGAATATGAAATAAAGCAAAAAAAATCAATCAGAATAAAGCAAAACAATTAGAACAATATTGGGCCTCAAAGACAAGACAGAAGGGAATCCCCCATATTTGCTACATTGCATACTGTCATCCTCCCAAGAGACGCTCAGATTGCCAGCCCCAGGCCTGCAAAATCAACCAAACAATACAAGCATTTAGTTGCCTTATGTACCTTAGTTGCTATCAACTTAGCCAGTCCTCCAAACCAGCAGGCTGCTTACTCGGGGGAGTGTGGGGATGCCCTTGATTCTTAGCCTGTGCATGGTAGGCACACAGGAGGCATAATTCTTTCCCTTCCTGGAGTCTGCTCCACAGACTCACCAGGAAGGCAGGCTAGTTGTCTTCTGGTTGGAACCTCCCTGCCTAACATGGCGGGTTCTCAGGAGGCACATCTCTTTCTCTTTCTGGACAAGTCCTATTTGTTAAAGTAGAATTTCAGAGAAAGATAGATAAATTATCAGCTTGAGTGTCTTACGCCAAAATCAGGGCTATGATAAGAAAGAACTGGGACACTGAGACTGGTCAAATATTGAACCCCTTGACTCTCCAGAGTTCCCTAAACCTAGGAGGCCTACAGAATTGGCCCATTCATTCAGAGGCCTTGCATAAGGAAGTGTCTCAGGAGACACCATTAAGGCTCCTTAGCATCCACCCTCACTCCTCTCCCAGCCATTAGATCAGTCGCTACAGTCAAATCTCAAGATGACTCAACTGAGAAAGTTCTGGACCTGCTAGGGGAATGGAGGTTAATATGCGAAAGCAGTTGCCTGACCTAACTGGCAATAACTGGATGAGTTTGCTTCTGAGAGGCACATGAGTCTAGTAGAAGAATGTTAAGCCACATAGAAGAGTGAGGGACTCTTGCCACCTGGTATAGGTTTTGGGAGGTTGACTTAAGGCCTATGCTCTTGAAAGTGATGGCCCACACTAGAGTCAGAATTACTGTGGAGCAGCTCAGAAGCACAGCGCCTGCATGGCAAGCATGAGGTAGTGAGTTCGATTCCCAGTACCAAAAAAAAAAAAAAATTACTGTGACAATCATAGACAAAGGACTGAATAAGCTCAGAGCACTGAGCATACTAGAATGAATCTGCTACATAACACCAGAAAACCAACCAGCTGACTCTGTGGTTTTAGAGGATTTGCAAAGAGCATTCTGTTGGTGGGGCACCTGCATTATGGAGAAGCTCAACACTGCTTGTCTTCTGTAGTGCCATCACAGACTCAGCTCCCTAGTTAATTATGGGAATGAAACCAGGCATGGTAGCACATGCCTATAATTCCATCACCAGGGAGGATGAGACAGGAGAATTGTGAGCTCAAGACCACCCTGGGCTACATATTGAGATCCTGTCTCAAAAAGAAAAAAAAAATTGAAACAAACAGAAAAAAGGGAATAATAGAGTACCAGAGAAGCCATGGTCAGGTGGCAGCACTTAACCTCCAAAGTAAAGTGGCCATAAGGTCTAAGTGCCAACTAGGAGACCTGACCCTCAGAGATTTTGGAAATGACTGCTAGACAATGGCATTCTTAAGGTCACTCACATTTTAGTTTTGGATAAAAAACAATTTTGTTAATGTAAGTATGCCCCATACATACTGTCTGACAAGTGTGTGTGCTTTCCCAAAAAAAAAAAATCCAAGATTAGACAAGCAGACAGTTGAGGTGTGCTTTCTCGGTGAAAAGTTACAGTTCTCTTTGGAGTTTCTAGCACTGAGCTAATTCTCATATCCAGAACCCATCGACTAAAAGAAAAACCAGATTATCCTTAAGAAAGGTCATTAAACCAAGTGTGGTGGTGCACACCTGTAATCCCAGCACTTGGGGACTGAGGCAGGAAGATCACCGCGAGTTCAAGGCCAGCCTGGGCTACATAGCAAGATATTGTCTGATAAATAAACCAAAAAAGGGGGTTCATTAAAGCACCGTGATATATGTTTAAAACACAACAGTGATTCCTACAGTCATTTGCCAGAAGAACCTACCAGAGTAAATGAACTGGTAGAAGTGAAGTGACTGACTAGGACATTAACTGACCATTAAGCCGGAACTGTCCATTAGAAATGCAACACTGTCAGACCCACCAAGTCCTCAGGTGGGTGGTTCAACAACAACCCACTGTAAAATGTAGTGAGGATGATCTGGATCAGGCCCACTGGCCAGACTCCTACCTCATCCACGCTGCTCCACTCTCAGCTCACCCCTGGATGATGGTGGGTTATCCTTTAGAAGAGCTGACAGGAGAATGAAGCCTGAGTTTTGGCAGATGTCAGCTCAGTATGTGAATGTAAACTCAAACTGGGATATCACAGCTCTGCAACTCTACCTAGAGGTAGCCTCGAGAACCCCAATGAAGGGAATCTTCCCAAAGGGCAAAACATGTGGCACCGCACCTAGACATCCACTTCACGTGGAAAGGAAAGTAGCCTAATGTTAGAGTACATGGAGATTCATGGACAGTGATGAATGATTTGTAATAGTAAAAGATTGGAGACAAGTCTGAGGAAAGGGCACCCATGTGGACCTATGGGAGTCCTTGTGAAGTGTGCCTTCTGTGGTGGCAATGGTGAGACTCATCCTGGAGGAAACCAACCAGTCACTTCTTGGTGAATGGAATACACTGGACTCTTTCCAAGCCGGATCTGGAAAGGATTATCCAAGAGTTCACACACTGTCTGATCTATCAGCCTGGTATCTTGCATATATAACAAGAAGTCAGGGGGCCCATTTTACCAAAAAGGCAGGCCAGTGGATATATAACCATGGAATACACTGGTCCTATCATGTACCACACCAACCCCAAGCTGGCGGTGTGAAGGATTGGTGGAATATCCTTTTGAAGGCATAGCTAATGTGTTGATCCAGAATTGACAGCATGCTAGGATGGGTACTATCCTTCAGGATGTGGTATACATCTTAAACCTAGGACTGTAATATGATATTCTGTTCCCAAGAAATAGAATGTTTGTATCCAGGGACTAAGAGTTCAAAGTAGGAGCATCAGTGATCACTATTACTGCCAGTGATCCTCTTAGGACATTTGTGTTTCCTGTCCCGTAACTCTAGGCTTGGTGTTCCTTAAGGTCTGATTTCCAAGGTCAGTCTGATTTCCATAGTACATGGCTACACCCCTGCCGCCAGAAGGCAAGAAATGATTTGCTCTCCAACAGAGGGCATCTCTTTCTTCTCATCAGAAGAAAATGGGCTGCGGGGAGCTGGGAGAATGCAGATAGAACCCTATTGCTTCCTGGACTTTTCTTGGTCCCCATTATGCAACACTGAGGGTTAAGTGGGCAAGAGCAGCAGTGGCAGCCTGAAAAGGCCATGTTGATCAGGGCTTCAGACTCCTCTGGCTGTGTTTTCCCTTTTCATCAGCAGAGGTACCAGCTGGGTCTGGGACGGATCCAGACTGAGGAGCAAAGGACAGAGGTGATGACAATCAGATGGAGCCACCAGAACATCTGTAATGGGACTGTCACTTGTCCTGTTGACTTTCCTTTTATAATTTTCTCCAAGTAAAGAGATCAGGCAGGATCCTGAAACAGCTGTTCAAGAATGGGGTGAAATTATTACATGAAGCAAATGAATCCCAACAATGTAGGAGTGAACCCCTGGGACTGCTCACTCCCCCAGCAGCTGGGATTGCTGTCCCCTGAGGATCACCACTGAACCCTGTCACAGGCAGAAGCAACTGCCTCACTCCAGCTCACACCTGTCTCTGGGAACAGCTCACAACTAACAAGTGGATGCTGTGTCCCTTGCTTCACTTCAGACTCTGAAGGGCTGTGCCAGCCTGAGAACCCCTGAGAAGTTGACTGAGACCTCCGCTGCTATCTCATGTAGTTTGCTCCCTCCCTCCTTCTCTCCCCACTCCCCGCACTTCCCTCTCCCCTCCCCACCTCCTTCAGGCTTGCCGTTGATCCTGTCTTCCCTGTGCAAGCCAGCTGCTCATAAATCTCCATTCGAACTGTGTTTTCCAGAGAACTCGACTGATGACAGTGCACACTTGGACGCGTGAAGGAAACCACCAAGAAAAAGATGAAGAAGAACAAAAAGAAACAGTTTTAAAAAGTGGTTTTCTCTAGGAAGAACCATGGGGTGAGGGAAGGCAGAGTGGGGGACTGTGGGTATTCAACCCTCCTCTACTCTGTTGTTTTTATTTTTATTTATTTATTTATTTTATTTATTTTTGTGGCATCAGGGATAGAACTCACAACCTTGTGCCCGCTGGGCAGGCGCTTAAGCCACTGAGCCAAACTCCCAGCCCTGTTTTTATTTTTTTATTTCTTATTTATTTATTTAATTATTTATTTATTTTTGAGGCAGGGTCGCACTATGTAGTTCAGGCCAGCCTTGCCCTCACATTGTAGCCCAAGCCGGCCTCTAACTCACAACACTCCTCCTACCACAGCCTTCCCAGTGCTGGGATTAAAGGCGTGCACCACAACGCC
>RJWM01001206.1:0-24981 GCA_004363535.1 Dasyprocta punctata
TAGATCAATCTTGCATGTCTATATCTGTTAATGTAAGAAACCATTTTAAAGATAACGATGCGCAATATTGCAACCATTGTCAAGCTTCTATCTTCCGGTTTTGTAAACCTGCAATGTTGTGTATTTACTCTAGTTGTTTGCTTGTCTCTTTTGCTTGTTGTTTTTACTATATATGTCATTTTTTTTGTTGTAGTTTTTGTTTGTTTTGTTTTTCTTTGCTCAAATAAAAAAAAGAATTGCATATTAAGTAAGAGCATTCCTCAAGAATGAAGGCAAAATAAAAATATTTCCATGCATAATAAAACTAACAAAATTAGTCAGCAGCAGATCTATACTGTAAGAACTGCTGAGAAAATTTCTTTGGGCAGAATGGAAATAATGTCAGTTGGAAACTCAGTAATTCTGAACGAAATGAAGATTATTGAAAAGGGTAGAAATCTTATTAAATATTAAATAGAACTTTCTTTCTCTTAATTAAAAAATGTGGGGAGCTTCTATTTCAAAAAAATGTGGGAAATTATTCTTCATTCCTATCATGTAAAATAGCATAAAAATTGATATTCTCATTTGTACAAAAAGAAAAATGAAAGACAAGGCATAGAAATGCAATGACTATTTTTGGACTCAGAGTACTGAGGTGTCAGGGCTACTCAACATATCAACATGTCTTTTACATGAATAAGACCTGGTGTAAGCCATAAACAGTAGAAGCACTTAAGCCACTGCTAATTACGAGATATTGCTAGAGGTTAAATGTGGGTTAGTGGAAAACTCCTGGGAATGCAATCATAGGAGAACTCACCACATTACTGAAAACTTTTACTTCAGTAACTCAACAATATTCTTACAGTGACTATCAGAAAAAAGTCTAGGGACTCTAGTAAAGAGGAAAAATAGAAAAACATAATCAAAAGGTTTGGGAATGTATCAAATGGGTTATGTAGATGCGTTTAGAATACCAGGAAGAGAAGAAAGAACAGGATAGACAATTTTTTTTGAAAATTCAATAGTCGAAAACATTTCAAAATCAGTGACATGGGTCAAAGCAGGGATCCAGAATTGCAGAGAACAGCAAACAAGATAAATACTAAGTGCCTACAGCCACAACCACAGGTACATTGAGATGGTAAAAATCAAATTCAAAGAGGAAATCTTGGGGGAAAACAGAGAGGGGAAGAAAACATCTTACATAGAAAAGTGTATAATTTAAAGTTTTGTCAGAAGCCACACAACCAAGTATAAAGTGCAATAAAATCCTTAAAGTGTTGAAATAAAAAGGCAAGAAATGGTATGAACATAGACTTCTACAAATGGCAGTTATCCTTTGAAGGTGAAGGATGATAGTAAGGTATTTTGAGCATGGTTTAAAGATTGCAAACTGGTTCCATAAGACCAGTGAGAGGGCTCCATATTCCTGCAGATGCCAAAAGTCAAGGTGAAATATTTATGAAGTAATTTTCAGTTTTCTGAGCTGGGGATATAGCTTAGTAGTAGATCACTTGACTAGCATGTGTAAGGCCCTGGATTCAATCCTCAGTGCTCCAAAAAATCAACTTAAAAATATTTTATACAATGTTTATGTTTCATTCATATAACTAGACTTCTGTTAAGCTTTGATAATATGCCAAACAGTATGTTAGCCTGGGGCTTTATATCATTCTGGTCAGGCTGCTATAATAAATACCACAGAGTGAATAGCTTCAACCAGAGAAATTTATTTTCTCTTAGTTCTGGGGGCTGAAAATCCAAAATCAAGGTGCTAAAATATTTGATGTTTAGTAAGGGCTCTTCCTGGTAGCTTGCCTTCTTCTTGTGTCCTTATATGACAGGGAGGGAGTGAGCTCTCTGATGTCTCTTCTTATAAGGACACTAATCCTATTGGATCAGAGCCTATTCTTATGACTTCATTCACCCTTAATTGCATCCAAGAAGGTTCTATTCCAAATACAGTTATGCTCCTGGTTAGGGCTTCACTCTACAAAATTTAGTGAGATACAAAATTTCAATTCATGCAAGCCCCAAGGTGAACACCTATATGACATAAGAATCACTAAGGAACAATCTTCATGCAGCCAACAAAAAGGACAAATGAACCTCAGTTTAGAGAGATGTAATCTGTAAGTTTTAACTGAAATTTGATAAAATAAGTTGGAAGGGGGAACTTTAACTGCCCTTGGAAATTTTCAGTTGGTTTCTGCAAGTATTATAATAGCAGTGCATATAAAAGATACAGCGTTTGAAGTCAACACTTATTCAAGATATATCTACAATTAGCCATAGATAAAAAGTTGCTCAGTTTAGATTATATTTACAGGAATGCAATATACAAAATGGTTGAGGTGGTGATTTTGCTGTTCTTTTTTCTTGCAAGATAACATGAGGCACACGTTGCTCATTTCTGGATGCCATAATTCCTGATGATTATTAACAAAGTAGCACATACCAGATGAGTGATCAGGATGGGTAAAGAATACAAAAGTATACCATGTAAGAAATAGCCAAATGAAACTGATAAGAATTGATGTAGAGAATGGAAAATTGAAAGGGCTTTAAACTTTATCTCTTTTTAAGCATGAAGTGAGTGATACATAAATGAAGCAATTTGCTTTGGGAGATGTAACCAAGTTAATTATAAGTTAGGGCACTCAGTTAAAGCTGGTGCGGGTTGAGTTGAGATGCAGTGATTTCCCTGTAATCAAGAGTATGTAAGTAGTAACTAGATGACCACTGTAAGGATGCTGTGGAGGGAATTCTAGCATTAACTGGAAGCAGTACTAGAAAACTTTACAGGACTCTTCCAACTTGAAGATTCTCAAAAGGATATGACTTTTAGAATTACCAAAGTATTATGTCTTCTACAGAATCATTTATCAACATTCATCACCTAATATTCTGATGGATTTTATATAAAGTTCAATTTTCTACTTGGGTAAACTGAGGCATGGCTTAAACCTTTCATGATATAGTTAATTATCTGTACTGGTACTATTTTTAATCACTAACCGTCTTCACTAGTGGGTATCAATAATGACAGTACTCTATTGATTACCAAGTGTTTTTGAGAACTCACTCTATGCTTAGCACTAGATAGAGCCTGTCAAGAGACAGAAATCCACTCCCCCCCAAAAAAACCCTTGGCCCCAAGGATAGCCCTTCTCTTTAGAGAGGCTGCAAGAACAGAAAGGTCCATGGAAATGGCTCAGAATCTCAGACCTCACATATGGGAGGTTAATGCAGGCAAGGGTGGGCAAGCATCCAAAACAGGCACTGACATAGCCAAGATTAAACTTGTACTTATCACTTTTTCCCTCTTCCCTGTTTCCCTGTCTTAGTGAAAGGCATCACTGTGCATCACGTTTTTCAAGCACAAACTTGAAAATTGCCTTGATACCACCTTATCTCCTCCACTGAAATCATCAAATCTATTGTTGGAGAATGCCAATTTTACCTTTGCCTTTTAAGATCTCTATTAAGCTAACTACCACCATAATTAAAGCAGCTTAGAAAAATGTAACTTTTATTAACAGGTCTCCCTTTCTCTTTTTGTCTTATCTATCCTCCACACTGCAGGTGGAATAATCTTTCTCACCTCCAAAATGAGGGTAACACTGTTTTACTCAAACTTTTTCATTGGTACTTAATTGAATTAAAGATAAATTTCACAATCCTTGATATGGTGCTGAAAGCCCTTTATAATCTTGCCTAGTTGCTCTATCTGGTATCATCTTGTGCCTTTTTTCTCTTCTTTGTTTCTGACATACTTAAATCACTTTCAGTCTTGAACTTCTTTCCATGTTCTTATTTGCCTCTAGACTTCTCTCCATTTTAGTCCTTTCTACATGAAGTGTTCTCTTTGGCCTGGAGAACCCCAGTGTATTTTTCAAGTCTTCACTTGGCAGTTATTTTATTTGACAGGCCATTCCTGACCCTTCTCTTGCTAAATCTGTGCTTGATTTCTTTGATCCATGTTATTAATAGCATTTTCCCCTATCATATAGGCCTTTGCAAACTACATTGTAATGACCTGCTTAATTGCCTATGAGATATGTGAAGAGAGACTTTGGCGGACTTCTTTAGATAGGCTTGTTAATGTATACACAGTTATTAGAATTTTATTTGGCACATAGTAGAAAATTAAATGGTTTTTGAATGAATGAGGGCATGGCATGCCAGAAAATGGAGGGAAACCATACCACCAAAGGCAATTAGATCAAAATGCATGGGTATGCATATGTTAAGGGAGTAGACAAGAAGGTCATGTTGTATGAAGTGCACAGAGCTGCAAGATTGTCATCCCAAGGATGTGTAGTAGCAAACTGGGCATTTAAGGTTAGAGAGCCAGAACAGGTAAGATTATTGAGGACCTTAAAAGTTAATGTGAGGAATTTCAACTTGATTCCAATGAGGAGTTCTGTGAACAAACATCTTTAAATTTCTGCTTTGAGCTCCAAAATATTGTCTTTCTACATCGCTCTTTTTGGAGTATAATGGAGAAAGCAACAAGGACAGCACCATTAATAGTAGATTACTTTGCATGAATTTTTTATTATATTGTTTTTATCAACATGTTTGAGGTATGAGTTAGAACTCATCAGTAGTAACCACATGGTTTCATCGGTTGTGACAAGTATACATAGACATGTAGTCACCTTCACAATGAAGATAAAGACCATTTTCTTTACTTCCCATAGATCTTTCATTTCCCTTTGAAGAAATCCTATATTCCCAACACTGGAACATGACAGTCACCAATCTGTTTTCCACAACTATAGTTTGCCCTTTCAAAAATTTCATATAAATGGAATAATGCCACATATAGGCTATGAGTCTGGATTCTTTCATTTAGCAAATTATTTCTTTGAGATTCACCAAAGTCCATAAACATATCCTTGGTTAATCTCCCACTTTTGGTTTCTGTTGTCATTTTTCTGATTAGTATTCTGGGATTTGGATGTAATACACCTTATCCATTCACCAGTTTATATGTTTGACATGTTTCAAGTTAGGGCTTATTATAAATAAAGGTACTGTAGATAGTTAAAAGGCAGAGGTGATGTGCTCACCTAGTCCCTCAACCACAGAACAAAGGTACCTGGGAGAGACCTTTAGACCAAGAACCCATCAAGACTTGTACTTCCCCTCCACCAACTCTAATTCATTAGTACTATTACAAGGATATTGCTGTTAGTAATCACAAATTGAGTTTTTTACTCCTGTGATTTTTCACTACTGTGAAGATTTTCTGTAAATTCTGATGCATTGGCAGCACTCAAATACTTGTATCTCTTCTTTCTCCCTCTTGTTTTCTCTAGTTTTCTATTTAAATTTACTTTAAAATCTATTTCAGCACCTCTTTTCTCCTTTTTGTCTTTTCTTTTTTCCTTAACTCTTTTCTTTTGTTTTTCCACTTCTGGGGCTCAAACCTGGGGTCTTGTGTGTGCTAAATCCCTGATCTTTTCTATCAGTCCTTTATTTTTTTACCCCCTACTTCCCATTCCTTCCCATTCCCATGTCCTTCCATCTGTTATCTTCTAGCATAGAATTTTAAATTCACAAAATGTTTAAATCAAAGAAGTGGCTAATTTGCATGAAATGTTTCACACCATAAGCATTTTATGCACTGCCGACTCATTTTATTTACTTGTTTTAACTGTGAGGATCCAAAGCACTCAGTCCCATTTTTATTACACGAGATCACATCAGTCAATTATACCTAATTTCCTGTAGTGTTTCTGAGAATTTCAGCCAGAATTTATGTTTTGCTTTAAAGTAGGCAGTTGTTGATTCCTATGCTGCATACCCCTGCCAACCCTTTCTGCCCCCATTAAAACTCCTATGTTTTGACAAATTGAAGTTATTAGTATTTCAGCCCTCTGAAATAGGTTTACTCATTCAGATGGCGATGTTCTGTGTTCAACATTTTGTATTGCAAACTCTTTTCTTTTTCTTGTTAAATAGGAACCTGATATTTAAGCATCCTACATTAGTGTTACAGGTGTGCTTTTAGCCCACCCATGAGGAGCTGTGCTCAGATTCCCATGTCTAATGCCAGTGAACATAAGAGGGACTAACGTAGTTCATTTTGTATCTTTGTTAAATTTGCTTCTTTTGTACCACGGCCATTTTTCAGCAAGGTCTCCTCTTAAGGTTGGTACATCGTGTTAACTTGAGCAGTTTAGAAGTTTAACTAAGAGACTCAGCAGGGATCCAGGGTTCTTACTTTGTAAATATCCTCATCCTGTGCAAGAGGTGGGCAAGGAGATTTTGTGAATTCTACACCAGCCCTGGAGGTGGGGTGGGCTGTGTACAATACAAAGGAGGAAAAGAGGCTTGCTCTCCCCCTCCCCCTTTTGTTCTGGCTGCTTTTGCTGGCTACTGCCTTGAAATATCCCGGTGCAATGTCACCCTCCATTGGAGTCAAATGATTATGGGTTGTAACCTCCACAAACAGTGAGCTAAATAAACCTTTCCTTCCTTCATTTTGGGTACTGGGTATTTTGTCCCAGCAATGAGAGAAAAGCAACCAAGACAGAATTTGGTACCACAACAGTGAAGTCATTGCTGTACCTATACCTGACCATGTGGCTTCAAGAGCCTTTGGGAATAGCTTGTGGGAAGAGTTTGGAAAGGTTCGGGAATGTCACCTGAAAGAGTAGGCTTGGAACAGTTTAGACTGTTCAGCATGGGAGATTCTGCTTAGAGCTCAGAATACCAGAAAACCAGTAAAGACCAGGCTCAAGGGGTTTCTGCTAGGAAGGACTGCACTGGGTGCTGGACTCCAGATATTGTATGTTATAGCTTGGCAGAAAGTTTGTGTGCATTTTGCTCATGTCTAGAGACTTTGCTTGAGTCTAAGATTAAAGGCAGCAGACTAATTAATGGTAGAAGAAATTTCAAGGCAGTCAAATGTTGAGGCTGTGGCGTGGCTATTGCTGGGGACTTTTAGCCGGATTTATGTTTCAATTCAAGAGCTAGCAGGATGATTTAAAACATTGTAAGTTTGGCCAGAAAGGAAGCACCAATAAAGCTGTGGACTGCACAGATAGAGCTGAGGAAATGTCAATTGTTGAAAAGGAACAGGAGAATAAAAAAGATGACTTGAGGGCATCACAAAAAGTAACAAGTCTTTAACTTTTGTAGCCTCAAACCTGCAAAAGTGAAAGACTTTGCTATGAGATGAAAGCTGGAGAGCACCCTGTTCCAGAATGGTGGCAGCTGCACCAGATTCCAGAATGGCAGCAGCATAAAATTTTGTTCCTTAGAAGTGGATTCAGAGCGCCCAGTGATCCAGGCACTTGACCCCTATGGCCAAGAGAGAGGAAAGCTTGGCTGCTGCTCCAACTGGCAGCAGACCTCAGCATCATCCACAAGGTGCTGGTTTTAGGTGCATACATAATGCAAGAGTTCTGAGGTTAAAAAAACTTCTCCCTGAATTTCAGAAGGCGTGTGAGGTCAGGCAGTGTGCCCCTGAGAGGGCAGTGTGTGAAACTGTGAGTGTGAAGCCAAAGGTGCAGTGGAGACCTCAGAAGTTTGAAAAAGCCAGGAACATGCATTGTCTAAGGAAAGCTGGAAGGAGAGAGCAAAGTGGGACTAATATAGGAGCTGTAGAAGCTACAACCACCAGAAGGACTATAGGGGTGGAGTCATACAAGTCCTTTGGAGCTCATAATTTGCTACAGATTGCTTCAGATGCTGGATGTGCAAATACAGGATTTAATGTTTGCTCTGCTGGATTTTGGACATTCTTTTTTCCCAATTCTTTGTATCCTCCCATTTGTAACTTTTGAAATAAAAATGTTTGTCTCACAGCATTGAGTGTTAGAAGTGTTTAACTTTGTTTTCATTTGTACTGGTGCTTGCAGCTAAGATAGCCTTAAATCTCAGAGGAGACAGAACTTGGATTTTTCAGCAAGGCTAAAACTGTTAGGACTTTGGCAACTCTTGTACATGGACTAAATGCCTTTTGCATAAAGGGATGTGCATGAGTCTTTGGGGAGCCAGGGAAAAATGTTGATTCTAATGCAATATAATGTTGATAGACTTAATGTTGGTTCTTAAGGACTGATAAACCTGTATTATAATATTCAAGTTGTGAAATGATAAGAATAAGTTTCCCTTTGTATCTGGAGACTGATTTAAAGAAATGTGTCTGCTTGCCAAGTTGACAAGGGGTAGATTGTTATGGTACATTGTGTCAACTTGAGTAGTTTAGAAGTTTCCCTAAGAGACTCAGCAGGAAGCCAGGGTTCTTACTTTATAAATATTCTCATCCTGTGCAAGCAGAAGGCAAGGAGATTTTGTGAGAGGTACACCGCCCTGGAGGTGGGGTGGCCTGTGTACAATATAAAGGAGGAAAAGAGGCTTGCTTTTCCCACCTTTTGTTCCGGCTGTTTTTGCTGACTGCTGCCTTGAAGTGCTGCCCAAGTGCCAAGCCACCCTGTCTTGGAGCCAACTGATTGTGGACTGAAACCTCCACAAACAGTGAGCTAAATAAATCTTTTCTTCCTTTATTTTGGGTGTCAGGTATTTTATCCCAGCAAAGAGAGAAAAGTAACCAAGACAGATGGTGATGTTCTATGTTCAACGTTTTGCAAACTCCTCTTTCCTTTCTTGTTAATTAGGAACTTGATATTTAAGCCTCCTAGATTAGTGTTACAAGTGGGCTTTCAGCCCACGCATGAGGGTCTGTGCTCAGATTCCCATGTCTAAAGCCAGTGAACCTAAGAGGGACTAAAGAAGTTCATTTTGTATCTTTGTTAAATTGGCTTCTTTTGTACCAAGGCCATTTTTCCCAAGGCCTCAGCTTAAGGGTCTGTGCTTAATTCAGATTCTATTCCTTTCCCAGGGACAGGAAATCCTTCCTAAAAAAAGAAATGTGAGTGCAGTGGTGGAGGAGTTGGGAGTTTATTTCCTATGAATCACTCTTGCTGGCTTTAAATGAGAAGACACAACAAGGGAAAAATGATAAGGGGCTACAGAGAAGTGTGGTCTTTGAGGTATGCATATGAATAATACCAGCACCAAAGAGTCAAGCTGGAACATCATTGTTTTGGCAAATTGCTTTAGGGAGGAAAAACAGGAGAAAGAAAGAAGACAAATGGCAAAGGAGAGAAAAAATGGTGAGAAGAGAACACAAATGGTGAGGGAAGACCCCAAGACAACATTTGCCTCCCTTTCCTCCTCAAGAGTTCTCATTTGTTAGCCAGGCATGGTGGCGCACGCCTTTAATCTCAGTACTCTGGAGGTTGAGGTAGGAGGAGCATTATGAGTTCGAGGCCGGCTTGCGCTACAATGCGAGCTCAAGGCCAGCCTGAGCTACATAGTGCGACCCTGCCTCAAAAAACTAGGGCCGGGAGTTTGGCTCAGTGGCTTAAGCACCTGCCCTGGCAGGTGCGAGGTTGTGAGTTCAATCCCTGGTACCGGAAAAAAAAAAAAAAGAGTTCTCATTTTCAGGTTAAGTAAGCCCAGGTCTCTCAGACTCCCCTCACCAGCATGACTTTTGGACTCTTGTGCAACCTGCTTTCTCCCTTCTATAAGCACCGTAGCTTCTGGCCACTACCCAAATGTTCCCCTTCATCCCACTATTTACATTGAATACTTCAAGTACAGGTCTGCCAAGCACAGAACTGGGCTGCACTATCACTGCCTTGATTCTGACTCTATCTTTCTGCTAATGCAAATGAAGATGAATTTAGTTTTCTGTGTAGCCCTTACACACAGTTGAATAATATTGAGCTTACAGTCCCTAGAAAACCTCTAAATCTTTTTTATGTGTGTTGCTACTTAGCTATATCTCATCCTCTGCTTATGCATCTGTCTGTTTTGGACCCAAATGCAGGATTTTACATTTGTGTTCCATATCTGTGAATATTTAAAAATTATTCTTGATGCATTATTAAACTTATTTCTGAGGTGTTTGAAAACAAGTCTCATCAAATCCATAGTCAAGCGAATGTCCTATTCTGTTTTGTTTTCATTCTGAAAATTAATTAAAACATTATTTTTTTTCAGAATGAAGGCATAAATGATTAAGCATTTAAGGGCATTTAGATTTTCAAAGTTTATCTTGAAAATGTAAATGTCCTCAAATTTAACCTTTTGACAAATAATAGATTTAGATTAGTGCTTTTGCCTAAAGTGGAAAAAAAAGTAGCATATGCTTAGACTGTTTCTATCCTCCTAAAATGGTGCAATGCTGCAAAAAACAACCATAGTCCTTTGTTGCTGAGCAATGGACAGTGTCACAAATCAAACTCCCTTCACTTTTGCATCTATTTATCCAGCTTAATGTTGAGATGGTCACAAAAAACCAAGATACATGTTATATAAATGGGATGCCACATGTATTTCAGGAAAATGTTAGATCTTGCTTAGTGTTCATGTGTACTTTCTGTGTTTTTAACCTTGGAAATGACATAAATTATTAAAAGTCAAAATTAAAATTGTATTAAAAGAACTCAATCTAACCTTATTACCTTGTGATAAACATGAGTCTGAGAGAAAATTCTCTGTTGATGTTTTTCATTTGAATGATCAGCAACAGATGACAGCAAGTTATTAGGTGATGGATTCATAAAACTCACAGAATGGTCTTCTCATTTAAAAGAAAATGTGTATTGTTGTTAGCTCTTATTTTTCTTCTCTAAACTCTGAGGGAATACAAATTCAAAGAAAACTTTCTCAATGTAGGATATATAATTAGTATATTTTTAGTTTTCCTCAGCTTATGCTTTGTCCTTTGTTACAGCTAAAATACTATTCAATAGCATCTTTTAGAAGTACCATAAACTGTTATGTCCATTATCAATTATAAAGGCTATATTACATATAACATATCAACATTCAGTACAAAGGCACCATTACCTCTAAACAGATTGTTTTTCTGCAAATACATACTGTATACTAAGCTAGCTAAGAAAATAAGCATTTAGCCATGTATCCAGATTATTTAACAACATTGTCGTAAAGGTAAATGAACAAAAAAGAATCCACTAGCACTCTAAGGGGAAAAAATGATGACACTATATGTAGATAAGGAATCATAATTAAAATGGTAACAGTCATCAGATCTGACCTAATAGAATTTGAACAGCAGAACTAACAGCAATTTTACAAACCCTTCATGCTTTCTTCATCTTGTCTTCCTCTTTTTCCTCTTTCCCCTCTTCTTTCTCCTCTTTCTCTTTCCCTTCTACTTCCTCCCTTGCTTTTTCCCTTTCTCTTCCTCCTCCTCCTCCTCTTCCAGTTTCCATGCAAATCTGTATTTTCATCAAAGATTTCCCATTTTGGATTAATTTTCCCCATTAATCCAACCATTCTCTCCATCACACTTCCCCAAAGCCTTTCACCAAATACCTAAGTAAATTCAACTAATCATCTAGCTAACCCAGTAAAAATGATTTTAAAAGGTTAACACTTGACTGTTTAGGAAGCTGGACAAAAACTAGCCCTTGAAATGATATAGGTGACATGGCTAATAATGCAAACTCAAAATGGGTTACTTTAGGTACAATTGATGGCTTTAGGGTGGATAGAAAAAGAAATGAGTGCTACAGGAAGAGTAGGAATTTTATTGCTAAAACGATTGTTTCGTTTATTATTTCTAAAATGATAATATGTACTGCATATGTGAACTATAAACTATAGATACAAATGATCATATGTGAGCATACACTAGTTATATAATCATTTCTTTGGACTTTTTAGCCTTATCTATTCAAACTAGCATGCAATTTTTCTAAATTTAAAGTTAGAAAAATGAAAAATATTGCAAGATTATTATAAAAAATTTCCCAGATATCTTTCTCTCAGATTCTTTCCATATATATTACACATTCATATATTCATATAGATATGCATATAACATATATTCCCTATTTTTAAGCTATTTGCAAATAAGTTGAAAATATAATATCCACATCACCTGTGAATACTTATATATTTCCAAGCAATGCAGAATTCTGGTTACTTTAAAAATCTTCATTAAAATATCACCTACCTTTCAAAAAATTGTTTCTTAAATTATAAACTATTCTTTTCCATAGTAGAAAATACAAAGATAAAAAATGAAAACCAATAATTCTCCATCACATTAAAAAAAATGAACATTTTTGGTTTCTGTGAAAATTTTCTAGGACACCTTCATGAGGAGGAAAATAAAATTATATATATATATATATATATATATATATATATATTAAAAACATCATGTCCTTTCTCAAAAGCACCATAAAATAATGCTTTTAAAAAGCTACTACTCTATAACATCGCTTATGGAAGAAAAGTGTCATACTTCTTAGTTTAGGCTAAAAACACCGCGACTCTTCTCCCAGCCCTCCCGTCTTGCCCCCACTCCACCCGGTTTCCAGATTTAAGGATTTCTGACTTCGCAATATCTCTCTTCCTTCCTCATTTCATTTTCATTCATTTATTCAAAATAACAGATACTGAGCCTTGATAATACAGGTTTGGGAATTAGATGACCCAGATGCAAATTATAGCTCTCACTCTTACTGATTCCTGTGATCTTGGGCGCATTGTATAACCTCTCTGAGCGGCAGTTTTCCCATCTATTAAAAAAGGAGGCCAATTAAGTGATTGAAAGCTCTTCAAGCAGTGCCTGGCTCACAGTCAGCATTCAACAAATGTTGCTGCTGTTGCTATTGCTGTTATTGTTGTAAGCACCTCGTAGGAGTGATGTGTAGGTAAGTTGTGACAACGTATGTAAAATGCTTAACGTGGTGTCTGGCAAGTGGTAAGCGCTTACTAAATAGTAGTTGTTATTAGCATTATTTTGTGTTAGGCACAGAAGGTGCATAAAGGAATACTTCACTGTCTCTACTATTGGAGAACTAACCATGTTTACAGTTGCCAGGTCAATTCAACCATGCTTCAGAGTTCAGTTCATGTGTGACCTTGACCACAGTCTTTCCTTGGTCCCTTTAGCTGGAAAGGACATTACCCTCTACTGAAGTCCCATGACCACTTTATGCTGCATTTTTCTAAGCAAACAACCACTAGGTACTTTTAAACTTTTGTTTACATGTCTTGATTGATTACACGTAAGGTGGAAAATACAGAGTTAGCCAAAAAATGTATACATACTTCAGGAAAAGAAAAACTTGTATATATATTTTAATACTAAATTTATTGAGACATCGTGGGATTAACGCAAGTTATCTTTGGCCTCTACAAATACAAGGGATGCTCAAAGTGGTGGTGGCCATTAGCTTCCAGACATGTATTAGTATGGTGAACTGCTGCTTGTGTAAACTTGGTCCATTGAGATTGCTTCACCTGCATTTTCAATTTCTTCTCTAAGGGATAGCTGGGTAGTGGGTTTTCTGCAATATACGACATCCTCCAGGGTCCCCGATGATGATAAAAAAATCTGTTGAAATAAATCATGCTATTTTTCATTCACTGAAGTGCGTATACATTTTTTGGTGGACTCTGTATATCAATCTTTTAATTGCCAACGTATGCATGAAGTGTTTTGCATTCTTTTGTCCTTCCTTCTTTCCATTACTTGCTCATCTTATTCCATCAAATATTTCAGAGTTCCTTGGCTATTATGAGCAGGCAATAAAGGTTGGTTAAATGAATGAGTGGTGGGTGTTAACCATTTCCAATTTATGAAAGTATATATTACTAAGTCTGCCATATGTTTTTCAAAAAGAATAACATTCAAAGTACTTTTTGGCTTAATTGGAAGTTGTAGGAATGAATTTCCAGTTTGTTCTGAGGCTGTGCTGAATTACACTTGGTAACTTTTTGGCGCCATCTTACAGCTATTTCAAGTGGGATTCTTTCATGGTGTACATATTTTTAAAATCTTGTCATGCTGTGCCCAGGATAGTCACAGAACTTCCACAGCAAGTGTGCCTTGTTGAAATCCAGGGTTATTAATAATGACAAGTCATTTGGATACTTTAATTAGTACCCAGCACTATTTCCATTAGTTAATATGTATTTTTAACATCATAGTACCCAACGACAATTGTAGTGTAGTTTTCTTTGGCGCTGTAATTTCTCCAATGAATTATGCCACACTAGGTTTTTAAATATTTTGCTAAAAACATTAAGAAGAAAACTTCTGTAGATAAAGGTCACATCATTAATCAAAAGGAGCTTTAGTGCATGGTCAGAGCTTTCCTTCTACCCTCTTTTAAATATGTAGAGGGCATTCCAACAACTTTCTCCTGCACTCTTACCCTTTCTGACCTACTTGGTCATCTGATTCTGGATAAAGGGCTTCAAGGAGAAGAAATGTGATAGAAACATTCAACATCTATTCAGAGTCATCAACATCCCCAATCTGGGATACTACTAAGTGTTGTCCAAAATTCAGTTGCCATAGTTTGCAGCAAACGTCAGATCTGTATCTCTAGTAATAGTAAAGGAAGGAAAATATATTCTTATATTCAAGCATTAGAAAGTATATCTAACCTGACACATAGTAAAAACATTCCTTGATTAATATTTTTTATGTTTTATTTAGTCATGCATCCCCCAAATTGGGAAGCCTAGTAGCTGTGCAATAAATGTTTCTTTGAAAAGAAATGCATAAAGTTCTCACAGAATCAAAACTCTCAGCTTCAAAGACAATTTTAAAAATTGTTTTGTATGTGGAAGTACCAAGCACCTGTTCTACTTTGTATTAGACATGTCTCATCAGCTGTTTATACTAATTTTCCATAACAATTTTGAGAATTTCTGAGAATTCATATGAGAACCTGATCAACTCACCTTTTGAACTTGAATTGACCAGACCTAATTTTGTTTCTCTTTGCCCTACATGCAGTTCCCTCTCTAAACTATTTTCCTACAAACTCCATTAAGAGTCACCTGTTTGGATGCACTGCAGTCTAAGACAGACTCTGATTTTAAAATTATCATACCTATAAAAATGGTCAACATTTTCATAAATGGACACTTAATTCTGTGTTACTGTATTGCAAACTGCCCCATCTCCAGTTTTTGTTTGCTTTTGAACAGAAGCCTGACCTGTAGGAGTCCAACCTCTAGGGACAGGTGGACAGTCAACTCAGAAAGTGACCTCTGAGCCCAGTGCCTGAGGATCTATGCCCAGGATAGCATAACTAATGCAAGGTGAGTATTAGGAGTTAGAGAAGGTCATTTTTTTTGCATGATTACAGCCCTCCTTTAGGACCTAGATCATGGCACAAATAAGAAATTTTACTAAAAATTGCCATAGGGCACGAGTTATCCTTAAAGACTTAGCTTCTGCCCATGTCTCCAGCTTCGTATACGGCCACTTGTTCCACGTGCCATGTACCACCAGAGTTTGAGGTCCTCTGCCTTGTAATTCCAAAGAAATGAATTATACGATGGAATGTCAAGGAGACATCTGTTGAGTAAGGCAGACAGCTTGGAACAGGAAACCTAATAGATGCCCTCAGTATGCACAGCATATATAATGCTTGAGTCTGTGGGACTTGAATGTGGTACTCTGAAGTGTTATCAAACAGAATTAAGTGTTTACTCCTTCAGGCTCCCATTGTACTTTTATTTTGGACACTCTGTCTTTCAAAACTTACCATGCTGTACATTATGTTAACCTTAGCTTTGAACACAGACATGCACCCACTGGGTTGTAATCTTTTTTGTTCTGTTGTGCTGGGGATGGAACCCAGGGTCTCAACCTTTGAACTGCACCCAGCCTCAGGTCATAATCTTGAAGGCATAATTTACTTTACCATCATTCAATAATACTTGAGTACAAGCAAGTTGAATATTTTTATTGTTTAAAAAGAAAGACCATGCTATGAGACCTGGACGAATGTCCATTTGAGACCTATTTGGGTTTTACCTTCTTCATCACTGTCCTGCCTCTACTCCTACCAATGTAAATCCCAGATTCTACCCTAAACAGATATATTCAAATGTGATTAGGTTGAAGCAAACAGGGAGTTCTATATTCACATTTAGCTCATAGCTATTGAATACTCATTTGACTGATGAGGAGATGGAGACTCAAATAGCTTTCAGTAGCTTGCCAAATGTCACACGATTACACAGCTAGTAAGTGGCTCTGCCAGGACTGAAATTCAAGCTCCCTGACACAAAGTCAAAATCCCTTTCTACAAACACTGAAACATTTAGGTGAACTCTTCTCGCTCTCTGCTTTATAATTCTAATTCTAATGTACCTAGTTATTTAATGAGAAACATTCTATGTACTCCCAGCCAGGCAAAAGCTAAATATTCTGAACACATAAGGCTTATTTTATATACATATTTGTTTTCATGTGTATGTATTTGTGCCACTATTTGTATTAGTTTTGCGTGTTTGTTTGTTTGTGTATTCAGGTATTTAGTGTACCTGTGTATTTATATGCACATGCATTGTTCTTTTATTCATGCACTTATATACTTCTTTCTTATTTATTGGGTTATGAAGCTCTTAAATCTGATGCTATTACATGAGAGCACATCAGTTGATTATACCTTAATTTCCTACAGGATTTCTGAGGATTTCAGCTTAATATAGGTCTTGTATTTCAACGAAAAGACCTCAGCTCTTCAGCGTCTAGGGGAGAGGACAGAGAGAGCAGCTGTGTACAGAACCAAATGGCTGAGTTTCGGAAACACCTCCATACCAATTGAAGTCTCAGCTGTAAGAATAGGAAAAAAGAAACACCCAACTGCCTAAGCTTGAAAGAGAATGATGAAAGCAAACTTGGGAGCAAACAAGTACCGTGAAGCAAAGAAGAAACAGGGACTGCAGAGGGTTCAAGAGCTGCGGCTGGTCTGGTGGAGAAGCAGGCAGAACCCAGAGAAAGAGCCAACATGAGGAAGCCGACTCTTGCCACCCTGAAAATGATCCAGGACTAGTGGACATTTTCAAAAGCACACAGGAAAGGCTTACTGAGGACGGTGAGGCACTGATGAGTGAAGTCGAGGGATTGAAAGTAACCCTGGGAGACGAAAACTTCCGAATAAATATCATGGATGAGAGAATCAGTACAGATGAAAACAAAATTGAGCTTCAGACTCAAAAGATAAAAATCTTAAGCAAGTAGCTCTTCATGGTACAAGAAAAGGTGATGGATCTTGAGAACACATCCAAGTGATGTAATGTTCGTGTATCTGGCATCTTTGAAGGTGCAGAAAATGAGAGTGGCCTTGAAACCATTGTTAAGGGAATTACTGAAAAATCTTTCCAAAGCTAAACATAGATCTCAACTTCGATACAGAGGAAATGTACAGATTCCCACTCAAACATACTCCTCAAACGAATATTCTAAGGCATGTAATCGTACAGTTCTTAAACTTGAAAGAAAAAGAAATTATCCTGAAATCTGCTTGGAAAAAAAGAAGCTGTTTTAAACAAAATAAAGACAAAGTCTTGTATGATCCAGCTTCTGGATGCTAACACCTGACAATGCTTTAATAGCAGTGGAAGAGAGATGGAGAAAATTTTCTAGCTGAAGTTCTTGGGTCTGAAATTCCAACCGAGCTGCTGAACCAAGCTAATGTACCAGTTTGAAAGTGAGGGAAGCATCTTCAACAGTCAAGATGACTTCAAGGCATCTGTCAGAAAAACTCCCAGACTTGACTGAAAACAGCTGCAGCTCAAGGAGGAGGTGCTCCTGGAGATAAGTGACTAAATTTACTCATAAAGCCAAGTTACTTAATAGAATGTAGATCTTATTTTTATGATTAATTTTTTCAAGGGTAATTAGTAGAATAAGAAAGTAAGAATGCAGTATTGCACCAATTGTTATTGTTATTATGTATGTGTACCTGTATCTATGCACACATGTGTATATATGTGTCTGTGTGTGTGTATAAATATATATGCATACATACAGACATACTCTAAGGGAAAGAAGAATAAGAAATTTTTTAAAAGAAAATGGGCAGAGATGAGGGAAGGATAAAGAAAAAAAGTATATGGATAGAACAAGATAATTCAGGGTGGCTGGGAAAGGTAGACGCTGAAATATTATAGACCTAATAGGAAAACATTTCATTGTCAGTCTAAATGCAATCAATTGTATGAAATTAACAAATTTGTTTACAGAAAGAAAATGTTTCCCCATCGTCTGTCAAGGGCTTGTAGATCTTTTAGAAATTTTGACCACATCCTAAGGCACAAAACAAGTACAACTAGAGGGATGTGTGTACATTGAAATGATTGTCTATAAACTGATATTTTTAGAAATAGATTATAAACAATAGGTTACGTGGTAGTGACGTGTTTTTAAGGTGCTAATTTGTGTTTCTATTGCAATTTAGACTTTTCTATTTTACTTTAATTATATAATTGGCTAATCATACAAAACTGGGATAAAAGAACATGATTGTTGACTTACATACTTATGTATTTTGGACAAGTAATTAAAAGTAAATAGAAAAAGCCCAGCTGTATGTTCTTCAGTGACATTTGTCTTTTAAGTACCTGCCAGCCCCCATGAAATACCTAAAATTTTGACACACTTGGGGCAAGTCAGACTCTAAAGCAGAAAAAACCTTTCCTGGCACTGGCACAGGAAACAATCCTGCCTGGGGCCCACCTAAACTGTTTCTGGAATGCTTTCTGCCTGCCTGCCCTTGGCAGAGGGCTGAACCTACCTACTTCCCTTTCAGAGCCACCAACTTCAGCCAGCACAGCTAAAGGGACTACTGGCAAGTCTTTCAGCCAATCCTCAGAGCCTTCATTCATTTTATAGGTCTTTCGTCCACCCCCCCCCATGCATGTGCACGCGTGCGCGTGCACACACACACACACTACCCACCATGTATTCAGATGCACATTTTTCCTCTTATAAACAAAAAGCATTAGGCAATGCTGGGAGGATTGTAATCTGGGGCCGGTGGACCAGTAGTTTACCTTGTTGGCAAATGTTACATGTGCCAAATAGAACACTATGGCACTGCTAGATTAGAACACAACAAAATTGCATTTTCTGTGTGCACCCATTAACCTCAAGTTAAATTCGCCTAGGTAATCACACTGCTGATTTGCTTTGTGACAGGCATCCAGAAGCCTTATCATGCAGGACTTTATCTAATGCCTTATGGCTCACAATGAGTGTTTTGATTAAACAAGTTTCAGTTCTGGTTCATCACTTGTATTTGATTCATTCTAAGAAGCTTCCTGCCAGGTCCTGAGAATACTCTTAGTTATAGCTTCTGCAAGTGACTCAGTGCCCCAAACTGGGCCCTTAGTAATTGAAATTCTTAACAAAGGATAAGTTGAAAGGCAAAACTCTGTGGTCTGTCCCAGTGTTCTCTTTCAGCTCCGCACTCCCCACTCCAAAGCCTAATACCCCAAGTCCCATGGAACATCACTGCTAGAGCATACCCTGTCTGACTGAGTCTCTTTGCTGCTGCAGAACACCACTTGCTCGGTCCTCCTGACTGCCTCAGTCCTCTGCCCCACATTCACCCCCACTAGGGCAGAAAAGGATGGTGACTGACTGACCAGAGTGCTACTGAAACAGGCCATCAACCTTTGACCTTTGAATGCACCTAACATTCCAGAGATCTGACACATTCCTCTGGTGGCTCACCACCAAGCCAGGTGCTCATAACTCTCTTGAGAGCATGCAAAAGCCATCAGGAGTCTTGGATAGTTGGAAAAGTTCCTTTTGGGCAGTGAAATTTTCTATCCTGAAACACAAAACTGGAAACAAGTGGTTTCCTAGTAAATGTTTAAACACAGCTCTCTTGGGAGAGGACTGGCACCTGAGTTGTAGCATTTGATTTTTCCGTGGTGAGTGGTGAAAAGTCTCTGACCATGACAGATTTCAGGCTACCACTGCACATCACTGAATGCCAGGCTGAGATGCGCTGCACTCATTCTGCTCTCTTGAGCCAGAGTTGGCAAGCTCCAGCACAGTGCTGGGCAGAGGCCAGTTTGGCCTTACACTTCTCTTATTTGGGATACTACAAGATAGATTTAGGGGGAAAAGAACCAGAACTCATCACCTTACAATAGACAGGATTATGGTTTACAAAGGCTCTGCAGATCACCCTGTGGCCCTTGGTGCTTCCACACCTTCCTTTGAGCTTAAAGTACTCCATGCTCTTCTGCTCCCCAGTACAGTTCCATAAAATACTTTTTCTTTCCTTCTCTTTAGGCTCAAAGTCTCTGGGCTCAGAAACCCTGTCTAATGGGTGAGTTTGATCTCAACACTCCACCACACCATTCAGCATATCAAGTATGTGCTCAGTAAACTCTGGAGTTTAACAGCTGTTTCATAATCCATTAGAGATGATCAAAAGCTTTTGTTGGAGGAACCCTCTTTAAACCCTAGTGCTCAAAGTCTGAAAGTGAAAAAAATGTGGTTCACGGATATTTTCTGATCTTACCATGTCTGAGGAGGACAGTGTGAGTGGGCTCTTCCAGACCAGCCTACCAGATCATGGGAATTCAGAGTCAAAGGAAGTCTGCCCAAAACAGTTCCTGAAAAAAGAATATTCAGTATCAGCTACCTCTAGAATGATAAACTGGGAGAGAAGCCCATGTTTCAGTGTTTCAGAGGGAGAGAGAGAGAGAAATTGAGATTGAGATTTAGTCACAGGGCCACAGCCCTGCTGGATTCCTGATGGAGGAAGACCAGCAGAGTAAATGTCAAGAACTCCATCTCAGCTGAGTCCTAACCCCAGAGCCTGTTGGCCTCTACTCCTAACTTTCCACTATTGGGCCACTCAAGGTTTCTTCAGGGAATTGGACAGAGAATGATTCTCTTTCTGCAGGCTGCAAGGTTCAAAACTGACCGAGGTAGCCTAGAGACGGAGCTTCTGGCATCTCAACTGCAAGCCATAGTTTGAATGAGGGGCTTCTATGAAGCCTGAATAATAAGTCCCTTCAAGACTTCTTAATGTCCCAGAGCAAAAGGCGAGAGAGTGTGAGTGCTGTTCTCACCACACAACTCAGGACCTTCTCAGGCATTCGCAGCCAGAGAGGGGGCATTCTGGGCTCTAGATTCAGTCTGCTGGTCCAAGAGCCCAAGCTTTCTGCCCTTGAACTTGCAGAGAGCTGGGGGACACTTCCTTGCCTTCTTTCCACACTGTCAGTAGTACATTTGATTGGCACTATTTTTTTAATCTTCCAAAGAAATTTCACACGTGCATGTGGCTCTTTTCGTATTTTTTAGTTTAATGGTGTCATCCAAAGCCTCCAGTGCAAAGGCAGTAGAGGGCAGTGGCTCAGCATACAGGACCTGGTATGCAGACTTTCTAGATCTAAATCCACTGCTGGCTTTGCCGGCCTTGGGCAATTTGCTTAATGGCTGTTTTTCAGTTTCTTCATCTGTAAAATGGGGCTGATAATGATAGCTACTTCACAGTGTTGCTATGGTGATTAAACGAGTTAAGATTTATAAAGCACTTAGTGCCTGGTGCTATCATAGCGATTTCTATATAAATGTTTTGAAAATTGGTGTGAATGTTTCCACTCTGACAGATAATAACTATCACTATCGTGTTCCAAACAAGTTTGTCCACATTTCCTCCTCAATGTTTCCAAACCGGTTGTTCCCCCCTCCTTCTCTGCTACCCCTGCCCTAGTTTAGGCACACAGTAACAAGAGCAAACTGTTGGCAAGTCTCCCAACGCACACTATGGAGCTTCACTTGCTGGTTTTCCCTGTTGCAAACCTCTGATTCTCAAGGCTTTCGCTCCGGCTCCCTCCTACTCATGCTCTATCACGAGTTATCCTCAGACTACAGACTCTGAAAGAGGAGGAACCATCAGCCTCTCTGAATCCTCAGCATTCAGAACAATGCCTGCTACAAAGAAAGTACTCAACCAACGAGTGTTGAATTAATGGCTGTTTGTTGGGTCCCCAGCCCCATGTAGTGGTTTACAGGGGAGTTTTTATTCTGCCCTACCCAAAACCCTGCCTGGTGGTAAATGCACTTATTGTCCCCATTTTACAAATAAGCACGTGAGGCTTGGAGAGGTTTAAAAAACTTGCCCAGAAACACATATTTAGATTCATTTGAGTATTCTAACCATTACACAACAGTCTGCAGTTTACAGCGGTGTATAGGAGCTGAGAATGCCACGATTAGTATCACCTGACGCATGAAGAGCTCATACTCAATTGGTCCATTAAGAGAGTTGTTGCTTAATTTTTTACAGTTTGTTCCTGAATTAAAGAAATTTTCACTTGATAACTTATAATCTTTTGTGAAGGTAGAAATGCACATGTCCATATGGGGGAAAAATGTCTATTTTTTAGCCAATTGGTCTGTACTGTTTTTTTTATTTTTTTTTCCAGTTGGTCTATGGGTCCATTGGATACCATATTTTACTGCCATCGCATACTACATGTCAAGGACTTTGGTTAGTGTCTTCATGCATTATCAGTCTAAAAAGTCATGCTAAACAAAAATTTATGAAAGGCTGTTCTATGTTAGGAAAATCACATTGCTTTCAATTAGTTGAGGAAGGTTTTATAAATTAATTACAATAGTTACTATGATTAACAGCAACAGTAGCAGGATATACCATTTATTGAGAACCTCCTATGTGCCAGACCTTTTGTTTTCTCAGTTTAACTTGAATTCACCCACCAAAACCCTGTGAACTTGGTTCTGCTGTTTTTTGTTTTTTTTTTTTTTTTTTAGATGGGGAAACTGGGACTCAGAGAATTTAACTCACTTGCTTGAGGTCACACAGCTATTGAATGTGGAACCTGAACTGAAATCTAAATTTGTATGTTTCTAAAGCCTGGGTGTTTATCCCAAGCTGGACTTTGAAGATTGTTCGAGTTACTTAACCCTCTCTGAGATTCAGTGTCCTCCTCTGTAAAGTTTAGGGAAGAAACCCTTATCTTGTAGGGTTGCTGTAAAGATTAGAAATAATAGATGCTGAGGTCCCAGGGTCATGTAGTAGGCATTAAAACTATGTTAGCGATGTTTATGAATACGTTGGGGCTTTAAAGGAGCAAAGACCTGAGATCCCTTTAAAGGCATTGGGGAGCTGGAGAGGAGGATCTACAGCTTTGGCTGTCTTAAGAGCTGGCCCTCTCCCCTCCAGGATACAGTGACCCGAGGAAACTCTGAGCGACAGGCAGGGGGCAGGGGCCTGAGTTTGGCTCGGGCAACCTCTGCAGGGAGACAGGAGAGAGGCGGGGAGTTGGGAGGGGCGGAGAAATCCCAGGCATCAGAGGACTGCAGGTGCTAGGCAGAGTTAGCATAGGTGGGCTCCCGAGCCTGGGGAGGGAGGGGAGAAGATTGGGGCGGACCGGTGGGCGGGCGGAGCAGAGAGGGAGGCGGGGCTCGGAGCCCGAGAGGCAGTCCTTAGACAGCTCTCCCATGCCGGGCAGTTCGCTGCATCTGAGGGAGCTGCTGGAGAACCTCCAAAAGCGGAGCGGGCCTTCAACTACCGTAAGTACCTGCAAATGAGCGCATAGTCCAGTGGCTGAGGATTAATTACTAGCCACCAGATTCTAAACAAAACCCCGAGAGGGTCTCCCTGCAGTAATTAGTCGCCATAAATCAAACTGCTCCCCACTAGTCTGTCTCCTCACCCCCTTCATCCCTGCCTTCCTCTTTCCCCGGATCCCAGTCATGCCTCGCTGAGAATGTCTGGGCACTGTAGATATCTTCCCTTTTCCTTCTCAGTCTTCCCTCCAAACCCTCAGCGGAGCAGGTACCCGGCACCCTGCCGAGTCCAACCCCTTTGATTCCTGGATCCCTCAGAGCTGTGCAGGGGCAAGCCATTAGACATTTCGGGTATGTTACCCTCTCAAGCACTGCGTCGCTGCCTAAGGGTGGGGAAGTGCTTGGGAGGTGTAAAAGGGATGGTAAAATGGCTAAACAGCCTAAATTGGGAGTGGGGGTAGGGTGAAAGGGCAAAAATGGGCGTGGCCAATGAACCTGAAGTTTAGAGCTGTTCCCTCATCCCCTGGGCATAAGATTTCTCATTTTGGCTGGATATAAATGGTACAATTTCCTTAGTGACTGAGGAGTGGTCAGTCCTGCTGAAAAGTCCAGTTTCCCTGCTTCACTCAATCGCTCAGGTGGCAAGCACCTTGATTTGGGGGTCCATATGGTAAGGATGGAACTTCAGACAGCATTTCCTGAGTAGAATCCTAGCCTGAACCTTTCTCTTGGCAGAAGAAGCTGGCTTCCTCATAGATTCTGGCCCAGATCACCTCAGGGGAACAGAGCAACAGGGTGGCATCCAAGCTTTGGCCTGGCCCTCAGAGTACAGGGACAAGGTTCTGCAGAAACTCAGATGGGAAGAGCATCTTTTGGGCCCTACACTATTTGGATGACCCCTTAGTAAAGAAGGAAAAAACACACCTTTTGTATGAGATGCTCACTATGTGCCTGGCATCATACAATTTTTGTCTTTAATCCAAAACAACAATGCTAGGTAGATATTATTCTCCCATTTAACAGCTAAGGAAAGTTCAAGGAGGGCAAATGAAGCATTCCTCAATGCAAAGTGAGAAATGCAAAGCAAGAAATGCAAAGCAGAGTCCTGCTTTCTTGAATTTTCACCCTCACATCACTCTACAGCCCAGATGTTTTGAAAATGACTCTTCCCCTCTTCCTGCTCCTCAGTCCTGCCCACGCTTAGCACTGATCTGAGTTAGAAGCTGAGGTCCCGGGATGAGTTTGGAGAGGCAAAATCAGCCCCTTTCTCTATTCTGAGAGCTGCTTCTACCTCACTCTGCTGAGCTAAGATTAAACACCGGAGGCCAGATAGGACCTCTGACTCAGTAAAGATTTAAGGATAGGAAAATTAGCCTCATTTTGTGGAGCACATGCCTTTCCTTGGTGAAAGGTTACTAGGGGCAGAGGGAGGCACAACAACTCTGGGGGCCACCTGTGTATGAAGGACCTATCATCAGTAGTCAGAAAGGCCTCCTTGAACTCAAATATTTTGCTCAGATTTCCTGAAATTTCAAACAATTCCATTTTCCTTGGACAGTGAGGAAAACTTCAGAGAAGTTGTGGGCAGTTTAAAGAATCATTAACACCTTACGTTA